>JAODGE020017695.1:0-57913 GCA_027574965.2 Ecitophya simulans | reverse complement strand
GGCGCGCGACTACCGCCGGCGAGGAGCGCCCCGCGTCGCGGCGCACCATCCGCCGCCGCCGCCGCCGACGCTCGCGCGCTCCTATCTATCTGCCCGCTGCCGTCGAGCGTCCACCGCGCGCCGAAAGATTCTTCGAACGGCCGGTTTTTACGTTTTCGCCACTCGCGGTTATCATAAAACTTTAAAGCGATTTGCCGCCTTCCGTGCGTTCGCTCCGCAAAATGAGAAAATCCCGACGAACTTGAACGAATACTCGGAGGCGTAATGCCGATTGGCTTTCCACTTTTTCGCATTGCGGATTAATAAGTTGGCAAGTTTTGCAATTAGCAAATGTTTTAATTGCAGGAGAGGAAGCCGACGAACGACCGCGCCGTCCTTTTGCCGATTGAAAAAATACGATCAAATTAATTTCGCGTCGATTAATTAGCGTTGCGGAATAATTAACTCTGCTGCTGTTGTCGTAGCGATTGTTGATTTTTTTGTCGTCGAACTGAACGCGAAACATTATCAAAGCGTCCGCCGCCACTAAACGGCAACGAGGCGATAATTACGCGCCCTGCCTTTATCCGCGCGTCTCCGAATGACAGATTCTATTAGTCGCCGGTAATTAACACATCCCGGCTGGCTGCATCCGAATGGCGCCCGCCTCCACGTCGTCGATTATAACGCTCAATCGGTGTTTGCCGCGCGGTGGACCTGCACTTATCGCGCGCCCCTTTATTCTTGCGCTTCGGCTGCGGCTGTCGGCGGTTAATCGGGTTAGGCGACGCGCGCGCGCGCCACGCCCCTCTCGCCGCCGCCGCCGCCGCCGCTCGTTGCACGCGCATAAATAGACAACAAGTAGCAACCGTTCTCGCGGACGGTCGCCGGCTGATCGCCGATCTCGAGCTGTCCGACGGCGGCCGATTTGCCCGGTCCGGAGATCCGCGCGCGGGCGAAAATCTCGTTCGATGCACGGCGAAAACTAATTTCGCAATCGTCCGAGGATTTGCGGGCCGGAAACAATGCCTCGCGCGTCGCCGGCCGAAATTCGAATTAACACGAATTAATATCTATTTATTTTGCGTAATTCGATTCGTTCCCGAACCCTCTTGGCCGCAATGCCGCGGCGAGCGCCAACAATAAGTATTCACCCGATCCGGGGCGCGGTTGTCGTGTTTGTGTGCTTTCTAAATTTGGCCGCGACGACTTACGGCGTGTATCGACGCGATTAGAGCGCGTCGCCGTAAGAAAAGCCGAAGTTACGGCTTCGTTTTACGGCCGACCGCTGAAAAGCGCGGCTTGTGCGTTTACGTTCCCGCCCGCCCGGACGTCGAATGATAAAAGCCGATTTTAATTCGTCTCCCATTTCGACGAGCAATTTCTTCCAGCTCGTCGAGAAGGTTTAGACGGCCGGACGACGCCGAACGCGGCCCGCGGCATTTTGGCCGGCACGTCGATCCCGACGATGTTCGACGAACGCGGACGGTCAGTGCGTGCGGCGACGTCCGCGTCGTGTCGTTAGCGAAAAGCCCGGTGGCTTTGTGTCCTTGTCCGCCTCGCACAAGGGCTCGTCGCCGGTCACTTCGTCTGCGTGCGCGCGCCGGGCGCAATCTTTGCGCTCATTATTGCTTTCGAATAAATACGCCGCGCGTGTAATCTGCGCGCATCGCGCGCGTCGCTCGGCTCCGGTTCGCGTTGTTCGTGTTGATCTTCTTCATGTGATGTTTTCCTTCGTTTAATAACCGAGCGAACGGAGGAAAAAGCGCGACGCCGGGCAACGAAGTTCACGAACGACTTCGTCTCGCGTCCCGCGAGGCGACAGGTTTGATCCCCGACGCGCCGCGCTCGGCGCCGCAATTTCCGAACGTGACTGTCGGTACTCGTAGAAAAGTTCGCAGTGGTCGGCCTGCTGAAGGTCGCTCGACGTGCTCGTCGGCAATCTCGCGCAGCGCATCAAGATCGTTCGATGCGCGGTGCGCGTCGGCAGACGGGGCGCTGAATAAGTGACGCGCGGCGGCGGCGCTTGTTTGCTTATTTAGTCCGCGCGCTACGATCATGCCGCTCGCCGCTCGAATATCTCAAGGAGCGCGCGCGTGCGACGCAACGGCTTCGTTATATTTTCATTATATTTCCGGCCGGCCGGCCGCCGGTTTGGCGCTTTGCGCGCGAACGGCGCGAGGACATGCAAACGAACCGCCGCCGCGCCGCCGAACAAAACCGCGTCGCATACATATTTCATTAACATCATCGTCGACCGGCCGCCCGCCCCCGGCCGACGGTGGGCTTTTTATCCGCTCCGTGCTCCGCGCAGCGTCCGGCTCCGGCGTCGTTCCGCCCGAATTCGCC
Source organism: Ecitophya simulans (assembly GCA_027574965.2). NCBI lineage: Eukaryota > Metazoa > Arthropoda > Insecta > Coleoptera > Staphylinidae > Ecitophya > Ecitophya simulans. The sequence goes on along the minus strand of JAODGE020017695.1, from coordinate 55,585 downwards.
GCAGGAGCCCTGCGGGACGCCGTGCGCCGACCTACATTCTCGCCGAGCACCTTTGACGGCGAACTCGTCCTCGGACCTCAATAGGCGCCAATCAATATCGCTCGTTGTGAGGCGCAGCGACGCAAAGCCGCGCCGGTTAAGTTTTTCGTATCGCGGGTGCGAAGACGCCGGCGCGCTTTCATGCGCATTCGGGCGCCGTCGGCGCGCGAGCGTCTTTGCCATCTTGATATTAATTTTAATCAAATCAGTTCACGCCGCCTGCACATGCTTATTGGGCGTTTGCATCGCCACGCTTCGCTCGGATCGTCGCCGTCCTGAATACTCTCGCATTTTCTCGCCTCCCGTCCTCCCCGCATTCCGGCGACGTTGTTGAAAAATCATTAAATATTAACAAAGGGCCGCGCTGCGGGCCGGGCGACATCGACTACTCATCGCGCAAACAGTCGGCGTGTTTTAATATCGGGCAACGGCCGCCGTCGTCCTTAATAAGTTGATTGCTTTCCGGGCTCGCCGTCGAGCGGCTCAATAACGCAGTCGATCTTCGTGCGCCGCGCGCGCGGTCCGAGCGCCACTCGACGGGATAAACAGAAAGATAGCAATATATCGTCAAGGACGTCGATGATGCCTCGCCGCGACGGCGGAATCTCCGAACGGCGAGCGTCGCGTAACGTTGACTTACGTCGCGGCGGCGGCGTCGAGTGTCGGACGCCGGAGCGAAAAGTGGCCGACCAGATAGGGATAAGGGCGAGAATCGAAGAACGCGATTCGTTCGAAGGCCGCGCGACCGGCGCCGAAACGCCAGAAGTGGAAGCTGATAAAAGATGGATAGATACAGCGGACGACGGGGGGCGGGCGACGCTAAACCGAGGGGATTGAAATAGGAATAGGAATTGGGCGGCGGGATGGGAATAGAAATAGAGCAGTCCGGAATTGTTGAAATAGAAGTAGAAATCGAGAAGGCCGCGGCCGAGCGCGCTCGCTTTGTGGACATTCGGACGTTTAAAGACGATTCTCGTGTTCTCCGCATAAGTCGATGGCGGGTGGGGGGCGGCGGGGGCGGCGGAAGGGAGGCGCATTTAGCGAGTAAGGTTTCTTAGAGCGACGCGTTTCTTTTTTCTGCAGGCATGCACTCGGCGCAGATGCGACGAACAAAGAAATCCGATCGGTCGAAATCGCCGGGCGGCTCGCCGTACCGACAAACGAACAGCGCCGCGAATAAGTTATTTAAAATTCCGTCAGAAGTCGTTCCGGCCGTACGCGTCCGGCGTTTAGGGCGACTCGCCATTATGTATTATTAATATGTTGTAATATATTACGTTTCGACAGGACAAAAGGCGCCAAGCGCGGCGCGAGCGCGCGAAAGATGTTCGACGCGTGCGCGCGCGCGACAAGACGAGAGCGGCAACCTGGCGCGCTGGGGGCGGGCGCGGGGTGGGACATAATATTTTCGACTAAAAATTGAAAATAATAAATCTGTCACGCTTAGACGTGTCTTCGGAACGAATGCGCTCCAAGTCCATGGCAACGGTAACGAATACACGTCGTTCTGGCGTGCCCGTCGCGTTCTTTTTCATCCGACGGCGGCGGCGGCGGCGGCGGCTGCTGCGCAACTAGCGCGACGCAGGCCGCCGGCGCGAGTTGAAATAGCATCGCCGTCGAGTAGACGGAACAGTCAGACGAGACGTGACGTTCGGGGAAGCAAAGTTATTTGACAGATTTTTAAATATATTGCTTCTCTCTATGCCGCCACCTATAATATAATTTCGGCGCGATATTAGCGCGGGGCGCGCGGCGTCGTCGACGAATTTTCCAATAAATCGCGCGCGAAGTCGTTAAATCGCTCGCAACACAAAAGTCGCTCGCGACAAAGGCGGGCGAAGGCTTTAATCAGCCGCCGGCCGAACGAAATGTCCGACGGGCGCGTCGAAACATTCGAACGGACGTAATTGCGAATTTGTAAGCACACCGAAAATGAAATTCCTGAACGTCAAAGATCACATTGCGATGGGGGCGTTTTACGACACAACGTTTGCGCGTCGCTGCGCGGTCGGTCGGCATTCTGATGATCTCTCAATGCTGTCGGCGTTGGGCGCGCGCGTCGATGTCGGATGTTGATTCCGAAATGAATATCAAGTGGCGAGGCGCGGTCAGCGGGTGCGACTTGAACGCGGCAAAACGTCCAAATTGCTAATCTCGCTGCGGCGCGCTCGGTCCTAGGACAACCGGCTCGAGGACAAAAACGTCCCGCGGCCGACGTGTCGACCGAAGCTCGGCGCGGGCGTGGGCGCAACGACGAACAAAGGACAAGCGCGCGGCGAGCGGATGGAAATTTCGGGCGCGAGGTCGGCAAGTCTCTATCGAGTTTTATTGTCGCCGGAGACGCGCGACGCCTGCGGAGGTTGGCTGGGCGGCCGAAGCAGCGAACGCTTCCTTCCGTCCGAACGTCGAGAGAACGAAACGCACGATTGGCGAAAAACACGCGCGTTCTGACGTCGGCCCGAATGAATATATAAACACGCACGTGTGGGGAACGTCGAAGGGCGAAACAAAGAAGAACCAGATTACTCCCGCGGGCAATAAAACCGAATAGCTTTCAGGCGTTCCGACTCCTTCGCGTCGCGCGCGCCCCGTAAGCCCTTACAACACGCGTTTGCGAACGAGCGGCGCACGCAATTAACCGTCGTTCCTCGTTGCGTCGAACGCTTCCTCTTCCAGTCGTCGTGCGTTCGCTGGTGTCCGATCGGCGTCTGCGATATGTCGCTGAGCCGCCGCCCCGCAAAATTATGCACAACATGACGCACGCCGTTTTTACACATTCGTGCGTCGCTCAATCAAGGCGTAATTGCGCGGAACGCGATTACGCGCACGAGCGCGGCGGCGTGGTTTATTAAAATGGCAATTATTGAGCCGTACGGCACGCCGAAACGCGCGATGTAATAGGAAAGCAACGACCGCGATACAACGAGCCGCCGCGTAATTCATCTGCGCTGTCGTTGCGGCTCGCACTCGCGCACTGATTGCACGCCGACGGGACGCGTGGGCGAGATGAGACGAAGAAGTAACTGCATCGGGTCCCTGGGGGGCATCGTCGCTCGAAGACGCCCTTCGTGCGTCGCGCCCGCAGTTCGTTCGCTTTCGCCCGATTGTCGCGGTGGGTGTTTGCGGAACACGCTCGAGCGACGGATTGGATCCTCGCCGTTACAGCTAATATACGTGCGCGGATAAAGATCGATCGCCCCGTTGCGTGCACGTTCGCCGTTCGCGCATTTCGTAAGTTCTCGAGGCCGTTTTAATTATACAGCGGGCCACTTTTTCGCGCTTTGAAATTGCTTAAAATTCACTTCCCTTCTCCGCCGGCGGAAGTGAGCGCAAGAAAGGAAATCCGACGCGAAAACCTCCGACTTAATCTTCGCGATTGTTAAAAGTGCGAATTGGAAGACGGGCACCGTTATTCATTAACGCGTTCGCGAAGATTTGCAAGTGTTAATCGCCTAATTGCCGTGCGCAATTTTCGCCTTTCGTTGCCTCCGTTTATCGGCGCCTTCTTTCCGGGCGTCGCTCTGTCCTCCCCCGTCGGCCTCGAGCGGCGTTTCAAGCGTCCAGCGCGCCCCGCCGGGAGTTTGCGCGCCGCTTATCTCGTCGCTATTTGTAGCGCGTCCGCAATCGAATCGTTTTGCCGAGAGCTCATGTCCGCGTCGCGGCCCGAAATATTAATTGTTTTCGAACGGCGGCCGGTGGCGATCGAGCGGAAATAGCACGTCGATGAGTCGGGCTTGAGACGCGGCGGGTGCGAAATTAATCACGAGCGTTTTACGTACACGTTTTTCGTTGTTCGCCGATGTTGATCACTCGCGACGCTTCGCAAGCGCGGCCGTCCGACGCTAATTGCCATCGACAAGGCATTAAGTATTGAGTAAATTAACGCGCGGCGAACTTTCGTATCGATTGCCAGTCGGATTCGGCCGATGCGCCGAAACTTCGCACGCCGGCGCAAAATCAATCGGCGGCGCGGAAGTTCGAAGAGCAAAAGGACGACTACGTGATCTTTCCGCGCGGCGCGCGTGACCGATTCGGAAACAATAATAATATTATTCGGCATCCGTCGTTGCGCCGGCCGTCGCGAGTGCGAGGCGGTAGGTGGTTGTTACTCACTCACTTAACTTCACACAAGGACCGCCGTCGGCGAAAAGCCCTCGCACCGCGAACGCCGACGAACCGAATGCTCGAGTGTGAGGCGATTTGACTTATATTCCGTCAATTCGGTGGCGCTTAGGCGCACGACGTTCGGCTGTTGTTCGGCGCCGACGCCGGACGTCTATTTGCCGCAAGGTTCGCCGCGCGCGTGTTTTTTTTTCTGTTGCTTTTTTTTTGTTTTTCTGCCATTAGCTACGGCGCGCCGTTTTCGGGCGGGGAGTGGGCGCACAAAAGAAACGGCGGCCGCACGTAGTTCGCGAAGCTTTTCCGTCGGCAAAACCCCGGACTCTCGAACCGAGATCGGCGGATCGGCTAATTTTATTATCTTTACGCGAAGGCTTTGCGCTTCCGCTCCGCCGCGGCGCGCGTCTCTTTTCTATCTATTGCGACCGCCGAGAATCGTCGGGCAAACTTATCGTCGAGGAGATAACGCTTTTAGTGGCAGGAATCGGCGGGAGGAAAAAGCGGTAAAGACTGGGGAAAGAGTTGGCGAAAAAAACGTGGAACGAGTAAAAGGTGAAAAACTCACGTACTTGTTTAAACCTTATCTATTTTTTTCTTTCCTCTCGCCGCCGCCGCCGCCACCTTTGCGAGCGCCTCGATGCTGCCGACGGCGGCCGGTTTTCCGGCGCATTAATCGCAATTATGAGGCGATGCTTTCGATTTTCGCGTTGCGATCATCGCTCGGCAAACAACGCGCCGGTCGAAATTGCGAAACGTAGAGAAACCGAAATGATTGAGATTAATTCGCGTTTCTTCGCGTTACCTTCTCTGCGCGCGGGTCGAAAACGGTCCATTCGAACGAGTGAAAACTGCATGCGGATTGTTGACGACTATTGCCCCGCCGAGTTTTATATATTTCAAGCCTATATATATATATTTCATCGGTCTCACGGTCCTCCAGTCCTCGGCCGCGCGGGCAAATCCGACTGTAAATCCAACAGGAAAATAAATAGTAGCGGCGGCGGCGGCGGCGGCAAACGTCTGAATTTTCCCTAAGTGTGTATTGCTGTACCCGCCGGCCCGAGCCCGTCGCGCCTTCGCGCGCGCGCATAGATCTTTGTTTCTTTGTTTGCGTTTGCGCTTGGGCGAGATGTGACCTTTCGTCGTTCGCGCCGAAGATAAAAAAGAGCCGCTGAATTTTTGAGTTTTACGGCGCGACGCACGATGCGGATGGTCCGAAATTGTGCGCGACGTTAAATTTTTAGCGCGCGTCGATTTGGCGATGCGCGGCTCGCCAGCGCCGCGCGCACGCCGCGATATGGTGTTGGTTCTGGTGTCGGTTGTATCGCGAAAATTTATCGCGTCACATTTATTGTCATCAGCGTGACCGCTAATGGTCGCCCGGAGTGCGGACCTATGTCCGACTGTATTTAGAAACTCATAAATCTCGCGACGCGCCCCGACGCCCCAGCCGCCGGCCGTGCCGCCCGCGCCGCCTCCGCCGCGATCGCGACTTCGCCGCGCGCCGGCCTGCTTATATCGCGGCCGCTCGCCCGTATTTCAATTAAAATCTGCATTGTTTTCCGACTGAAATATGTTCCAATTAAAATCCACGGAGCGGACACCGCCCGAGCGGGTAATTAAAGAAGGCGACGGCGCAACCTGCGAGACGCGCTCGAAGAAAACGCGTCGCTTTATCAACGCGTTCGCGTTTTATTCGCCGCCGCCGCTGCCGTATCGGACAATTCCGCAACATAAATTTGCATATTCGTCGCGCCTTGTGTCCTTCGGCGCCGGCGTCTCGCCAGAGTTTTATTTCTATGAACTTTCCTCGACTCTTCATCTCGGCGTCTATCGTGATCTTTTATTGTTGCCATTAACTTCACTTCGAGGAACATGAGGATTTCGTGCCGGCGACGAGGTTGATGTTTTCACGTCCCGAGTTGCGCTGAGCAAGTGGAAATCGCTCGACTGAACGTATCTATCCGCACGTAGCCTAAGTAGATTGAGCGAATGTGTCCCGCCGCCCTCGTCGCTTCGGCGGTGAGCGTCCCGGCGCGGCAGCCAGTCGGCGGTTTGTTATTATTTCAAGTTACCACGGGTTCCGCTCGCACCGCGCTCAGCTCGGTCCGTCGCGTCAAGACCGCCCCTCGTCGCTTCGCGACTTGCGAACCGCCGCCACCGCCGCCGCCGCCGTCGCCGTCGGCTGCTCGTGTTGGTCTTACTTATTTGTTGGCGCGAGCGGGCGAGAAGCTCGTCGTCGTCGCCGCCATCCGGCAACGACTTAATTACAAAATCATAAATCCAATTAGCGCGAGCGCCCGCGCATTCGCTTCGGCCGGCTGCGTTTCGGCGGCGCCGGGCGCACCAACGCTGCCCTACCTGACGGTCTTCCGATGGCTAACTTATCTCGCACGAGCGACCTGCCCTTATCGCGCGCATCGTCGCAAGCCGCCCTCGGATTAGCCGAAATTACGCACGCGCCCTCCGATTGAAACAACAAATAATTAATATTTACGAGTCTCCGTTGGCGCCGCATTATTATTCACCTGAAGGCGCGCTCGAATTGATTATCTCGCTGGCGGCCCGGCGAACGGTTACCTAAGAAAATAGGCCAGCGACGGCGTGCCCTCGGCAAAGGGGTCGTAAACTAATTACTAATTACAATGACGGTAGTCGTAAGCCCATTACGTGCGCCGACGACGGCCATACACCGCGACTGGCAACTTCTAGCTTCTACGCAGCGTCGCGGCGCCGGCGTCGTTTCGATATTTCGCCCCGAGTGCGCGAGCACGTGCGGCCGCATGTAGCAGTCGTTTTTAATTACGCGGAATATTATGTTCCGCGCGACGTCGCTTGTCAGTCTACCTTATTATATTATGCGGGTTGCAGCGGCGCCGGCGAACTGAATGATATACGACCCGACGGCGGCGGCGGCGGCGCCCGTAGGTTAGTCCCGTTAGTCGCGTTAGCGCGCCCCGCGACCGGCGCTAGTTTTTAATTTAATTCCGTTCGCGATCAACCCGGCCGAACGTGTTTGTGCGCCGCGCGGAATTGATTCGGTCATAAAGCATCGGTGTGATCAGGAGCCGCCGCCAAGAAACGTTACGCGCACGCTAATTGTCACGCGCCGGCGCGAGGGATCGATTCGATTAGGCGAACGTCGCTCAAACGTCGAGCGCCGACGAACGAACGCGCGGCGAGCGTCGCGCAATACGGATGGGAGCGGCGAGGCCGTAAATCATCGAAATCGGATAAAGATTTACCGACGCGATGCGCGATCCCGCCCGATGATAACTGCTAACTGGCGTATTGCTACTCTGCTTTCGTCCGCCGCCCGCCGCCCGCCGGCTGCCGCTCGCGTTATGATATATCGCGGCGCGGCGGCGCGAATGCGAATAAGCGCGCGCAAGGTGGGAAAGTGCGGCGCGTCGAAAAAGGAACGGGTCGCCCCCGCTTCCTTCCTCGCTGCCGGCGCGCCGGCGGCGGTAAGCAACTGGGCTTCGCCACCTCCTCGCGCCTCGGATTGTGCGAGGATGTTTTCGCGGGCGACGGGGATGGATAAATGATACGACCGAACGGTCAGAATACAAATGGCCAGTTTATTTCTCTCTATCATCGTCGGTTGTCTTGTTTCTCCTCGGCGCGATGCTCGCCACGTCGTGGACGTTTTTCGATATTCGTTATCCGCCTCCGAGCAGGCAGCGCGTCGTAATTTCGAGTTGTGTTTATTTTTAGTAGAACACAATTGTTCGTCCGCCTCGTTCGGCGCCGTCAGCGTGTTATCGCGGCGGCGCGAATTGATATTAATTATTGAAATGCGAGACGCGATCGTAATTTCGACACTCTCGCGCGACGCGCCGCCGACGCAACTCGTCGCAAACTCGGCGCTCGGCGCAGGGCTTTCGTTCATCTTTTAACAGATTACCGTTGGGTTACGTTTGCTCCCGCACGACTTCGTCGAGTTTGGCGAAGTCGCGATGCACAGCGGCAGAGCGCAGCGTCGCGGGAGCAACTCCCGGGTGCTCCGGACGCCGCGCGGCGCAGCGCAAATGTATTCCGTTTTCCCGCAGACACACCCGCCCCGTCGCCCCAACCCGCCGCCGCCGCCGCCGCCAATTGCGCGCGACTTTTACTTATTGTGCGCAATTCCCCGCTGCGGAATGAACACTTCGCGAGCGGCCGTCGGCGCGAGCGTAATTTCGGCGATTATTCATGTCGTTCGAATTTCTCAGCGCGACGCGCCGCCGTCGCGAAGATTGCGCGCGAATTTTTCTCCGACGCGCAAATCCCGCGCGTCAGCGGCGCGAGCGTCCGACTTGGTTAATTTCGGCTATTTGCACGTAGCGCCGAACGAGTCGCGAGAGAGTCGAATCGGCCGCGCGAAGAACGCACGCGGCGACCGGCTTATTTATCGCCGAACATTATTCATACGGTAGGCGCGTTGCGAAGGACCGAAGATTTAACTGCGCAGTGTGCGACTGCCGCGAAGACGCGCAAAAACCCGCCGCCGCCTTCGACGCCGCGCCCGCGCAAGACAGATTGCGCGCGCGAGTTTGCGAATTTGCCTTCGGCCGCCAACCGGGCAACACGTAAGCGGGCGTCAGGCACGACGGCGCGACACGCGCCGCTCCCGCCCGCCATTATTTACCGCCGTCGTGCGCCCCGTCGCCGCGGAATTAATTGCCGCGCGGCGAAAAAAATAAACAAAAAACGCGCCCTCGGCGCAAAAGAAACGAACCGAATCATGTTGCGGCCACTTAAAACTGGTTGCGGAGATCACCTCCCCGGATGACTGCCGGACGAGCGAAGGCTTAGTCGCGCAACGAGCGCAAAAAGTTGCGTGATGAAGTGATGAATTAATTCGGCCGTTTTTGCGCTCGTTCTCGAACTCGCGCGTTGCCGAACGCAAATTAATTACGGCGAAAGTGGGCGCGCGCGAGCCCTTCGGCCGGATTTAAGTTCTGCGCTAACCCGGCCCTGCGCGTCGCGACGGCGACGGCGGCGGCGGCGGGTTTTAGTCGTCGCTCCGTCTCTGGCTGCGTTTCGCGTTTGCATGGCAGCGCGCGTCGGCGTTTCCCGTTGCTAATGCGTGCAGGTTGTAATTTCGGCGGCGGCGGCGGCGGCGGGTTCACCGTGCCGGCGCACTCTAACGTATTGCCGGCGCGCCGCACGTACGCGGCGTTGGCCGGAGCACGAATTACTATCCGGTAGTCGCCGGCTATTACGCGCCGCTTTCAAATTTCCCAAAGGAGCGCGCTCGACGCGTCCGGCCGTCCGTTCTGCGCCTCGCGTGCGCTCCTTCGTTTCGGCGCGCGCGGTTTTTACGGCTCTCATTGCCTTTCTCTTTAAATCACCGCGCGCCTTTTTCGACGTTTTGGCCGGCCCGTCGCCAAGGCCAGCGCGCGATGCGAAATGCGCGGACGCCGGCGTTAATATTTCAATTGGCAAATTGCATGTCCGGTCGCAATTGGATCCGAAACAAAGGCGAAAGAGTGCGCGCGAATAGGAAGCGGGGCAATCGAACGCGTTCGCGGCGCGTCGGCGAGCGGGAACAGCGAGCGGAAATAGGAAGCGCAAATGGGACGAATTGAAAAGTTCGCAATAAAGTTGCGCGCCGCCGCCGCCGGACGATTGCCGCGCCGCGTGCGAAAAACCAAAATACAAAAAAAATAAACAAAAAAAAACGACACGAAAAACGAAAACACCGCCGCGCGGCGGCATAAATTATAAAGGAAACGGGTGTTGCAGCCGTTGAGTAGACTGCCAGTACGTTACGGCGAACGTGTTGGCGCAACGAGGCGCGCGTGTCGCGCGTTTTCGCCGCCGAAAACGCGCCCCGGCCGCGCTCGCTAATAAACATTGCTTTTTGCGTCCGCAATTTCGCCACCGACCGCCTGATGCAGACGCGATTTGCGCGCGGCGCGGCGACGCTCGAACGCGCCGTCGATAAGATAATTGCATGTTCGATTACAAATGAAAATCGTTCTGATGGCGTTCGGTCGCCATTACTTTTAGTGCTGTCAGTGCCGTCGCTGTCGGGGGCGGGCTGAAGCAGGCGCGGCGATTACGCGCCGAAAATGTGAAATCAGCAAAACGCTGCGGCGTCTCCGCCCCCCGCCGTCCTGCCGAGCTCTAGCTTGTCCGCGGGCGGATCGCGCCCGAATTCGAGATGTCATTGTATGCAATTCACTGATTTTTATACGGGAGAGAAATCCAGAATGTTCCGTTCATGTTTTTGCGCTCCCGACACGGGAACAAACGCGCCGCATCGTCGGCACCGGGAAGCAGTAATTGTTATAAATAATCGGCGCATTTTCGCCTAGAATGTAAACACCTCGGCCTTATTGAGCGTGCTGTGCGTTCCGAAATGGTTTATGCACAAAGGCGCACGTTGCATGCAGCTGACTGGCCCTCTGCGCCGCTCGTTTCGTCTTGCGCGCCGAACGCAGTCAATCAATGGATCGCGCGATCGGGAGCGATCAATCAGTTCGCTTCGTTCCAATCGATTCTCGTCCCGCGCACTTCTGATCGGATCGTGGGCCTCGTCGGCAACGTTGCACGCTAGGTTTTTTCGATGCGCCCGGAACGCGGTCGCGGAGGCGGTGGCGACGCTCTCGTGTGCGTTCGCTGCCGCACGCCTCGAGAGTAATTCAATATGCAACGCGTTGCGGTCGCAATTGCGCGCCGAATGCCAGAGCGAAGACGTTCGCGGCAGGCGAAGTCGAATGTTTTGTCGGCGCACGCGTTATGTGCGTTGCGCGTCGCGTCGCGCCGCCGCTCTCGGCCATTGTCGACGCCGCGCGAACGTTCCGCCAACACGAAACGACGCCTGCGAACGCACTCAATGGCATTACGAAAGTACGTTCTGCATGCATAACAACGTCGCCGGCTGCGCGCGAAAACTGCGAAACTGCTGTAGGCGCGACGAGCGCGCGCTAATCAATGTGCTCATTAACAAGTCGCGCAACTATTTCGCGGACAAAACGCGGAGCGAGCGCGCGAAGGGCGCGCGCACGTAATTAAACGAAGTTCGTACAATTAATCGCGTACAGCGCATGCCTAAAAATGCGCAGCGCTTTTCTTTTCTCCGGTCGCGGAATTTGGCCGCCGCTTCAGGTATCAAAACGCTCGTCGCGCCATCCGCGTATTTTCCATGACGATTCGCTCGCGTCGCCCGAAACCGACACACTCCAGCGCGATATTGTCTGCGCGATATTTCATTCGATTCCCGCTCGCCGCCGCCGCCGCCGCGCGTATTTTTTCGTTCGCGCCGTCGACGCGCGTTGTTCTCGCGCGGCGCGTCTTCGTTCGCGTCTCGCGCGCGCGTCCGCATTCGTATGCGGCGCGCGAATTACGTCGCCGCTCGACGCTGCGCTCGCTGCATATTTTTCTATTGTTAGCGTGGCGTTTGCGCGCGAGACGAAATATATTGCGAGATATTCATATTCGCGTTCGCGTATCGAGTTTCAATTTTCGCGGGTGCGCGAGGAGAACGACGAAACGCACACTCGTGCACACGCCGGCGGCGCGCGCCTGGATCGATCGCTCGAATCTGCCGATGCCTGCGCGGCGGCGGAGGGGAAGACGCGCCGACGAAAATCCGAGCGGATTCGTTTGAAGCGTGTAATGAGTGCGGCGCGCAAGTATCGACGACCCGGCTCGCGCATGCTTTAAGCTGCTAGTCCCGCGTCCTGCGCGGTCGGATAACTAACGCGGGCGCGACAGGAATCGCAAACGATCCGACGTGCAAACACGCTCAACGCGGCGCGCAATCGTAATCGGCTGGTGGCCGGAACGAGTGGCGGTCGTTATCCGGCGGCGGCGGCGGCGGCGGCGGCGCGACCGTCGCACACGCGCTTAAGTAGATGCGAGCGCGTCGGCGCGGACGGCCGCCGAAAATGGCGCCGTGCGCGACCGGCCTGTCGTCGGCAAACGGCGCACGAAAGAGACCGGAAACGCGCTCCGGCCACCGACGCGCTGGAGAGTTTAAAAGCTCGCGCTCGCGCGCCGGATTTCCATAATAAATAAAACGCGCGCCGCGACGGGCCGCTATCGCTGCGCGCCGACGAAACTAAAGACCAAAGCCGCTCGGCGCCGCACTAATAAATCAACTTCCCCCGCTCGTGGCATTAATTGCGACCGAATTGGCGCGCGAATTTGGCAAATAACTTGAAAACGAGTACAAAAAAAAAACGAATTCGATTTCCGCGAGCGCGCCGGTTAAATTCAAATCAGACCCGGCCGGCCGTCGCGACGTCGCCCGGCCGCGTTCGGGGTTTTTGCGCCTAACGAGGGCGGCAATTAATTGCCGATGCGGACTGGAAAATTGAAAAAAGTAATAAAGGCGGATTAGAAACGGGAAGACTGTCCGTTCGCCCGCATCCATTTGCATGCATCTGCGGCGCTTTGCGAATTTGCATTTCCGGCGCCGTGCGCCTCTCGACAAGAAAGTTTCCGTTTCTTATTTGCAACGAGTCGAGCTTGTTTGCTCGCGGCCGCCAGCCGGCGGTAATGGCCATCGTCCGATCTTCGGATATTTCTTCGCGGATTCGAAAGCGAGCGTTCGCGGCGGGTTCGAAAATCGCAATCGTCGGTGCGGGTACTTGCGAGCGCCACCGACGCGGGAAGACGCATGCGAGGGCGGCGGCGGCGGGGCATCGCCGTGATGGGAATACGAACATCTAATTACCAAACGAACCGGCGTCGGCGACGACGCGTCGTTCTCGTGCCGCCGTTTTATTCTATTGCATTCTATTCCGGACGCCGCCGCCGCCGCCAACGCCGCCCGCGTGTGTATTCCTCGCGTCCTTTCGTTGTCGCGCGGTATGCTAGCGACGCCGCTAACCTTCTCCCGACCCTTCCGACTCTCTCAGCGCTCGTTTTAATGCAATTAGCATTAGTGCAAATAGATAGAAGCCATTTGCCTGCAGTGTTTCGTTGGCGCGCCCGATTATTGTTGCGGTTTTTTTTGCGCGATTTTTACGGCGGCGTGCGCCATCAAGCAATCGGCGCCGGCGCCGCCGCCGCGCTTTATTGCATGCTACATTACGTTACGTACTTCACGCTTTCGGTTGACATTTGTCCGGTTATCTTTTTGTTCCTCCGGCAACACGGTGCTAATTAGAAAGTACGTCGTTTCGAGGCGCGCGGCGCTGAAAAAAAAAGGGACTTCGCGACCGTAAAAAATGTAGTCCTAGCGCGGTCCGACTCCTCTGCCTCGCGCTCGTCGCCGGGCTGTAGTTTAAGGCAATTAAAAGCACTAACGAGTCGACGTCGCGCGTTCAGATTGCACGTTTGTTTTTGGTGAATTATTTGGTGAATGAGTGATTTTTATCTGCCGACTTTATTCAAATCGAAGCCCGATCGGCGCATTGCAATCGACTATTAATAGCACCTTGGACGCGCCGCCAGAAGCGAACGCTGAAATGTCAAACGTCTGAGCGTCTGAGGCTAATGTCGGTGTCGGTTTTTCTGCTCGGTTTAATTCCGAGCCGGGGCACATTTCGCATTTTCCGACGCGAGCCCGTCGCGACGACAAGCGACGAAAATGTTGTCCGTGCAAACATCATTAGCCCGAAAGCAATAAATTTGCTCTCTCCTCATCCGTCATCGTTTTTTCGCACGCACTTTTTTCCTCTCCCTCGGTCTCGTTCTGCTTTTTGCACGTCGACATTCAGCATCTACATTTGCGCCCGCCGCCCGCCGACGCGCCACCACTGCCACGTCGCTAATCTACCGCACGCAAGCGGCGGCGGCGGCCAGCGCACGCGCGCAGAGTGTTTATAAGAATCGCAATCTGCGTTTCGGTGGGGTTTTCGCGTTCGTTCGTCGCTTTTCTTGCGCCATCGCGGTTTTTACGCGGCGCGCCGATTGCGCTTATGATCGACGCAATCGCCGCACGCGATCACCTTCGTTGCGCGGCGATCTTTTTCGCCCGCCCGGCGCTACAAGACGACGCAAATTCGTGCGACCATTACGTGTGTTTTTTGGCGCGGCGCGCGCTTAATTCGCGTTTCGTGCTGCCATCGCTCACACATTTTGATCATCGGCGAGCTGGCAAAGCAATGTTGTGCGAGAAAATCGCATAAATTTTTGCCAAAATTTGCAACCTATAAAAAAATAACTTGAACGGCGTAATTGACGCTGAATTGAATTTAGATTCGAATCGCACGAACTAATTTTATTTGTCGTTAATACTTACGGACTAAATCGCATCCAAAATTTACAAAATATTCAACGAATCTAACGTTATATTCGATTTTTGGCAAAAGTTAATAGACGCAGAATTGAACGTGGATTAGAATTGCACTAATCAAATGTGTCTAGTGTTAATGTTAGTTGAGATATCGGTTATAAACATTAACATTGCATTCGATTCGAATGGCATAAACCAAAATTTTCTGTCATTAATATTTTCCGAGGTAGGATTCAAGGAATTTAACATTGCATTCGATTTTTGGCAAATGTGAGAAGAGGTACTCTTCTCTCTTTTTCAAAAAATGGCAAAATATAAAAATCTAATTAAACTTGCTTAACGACGCAGAATTGAACGTAGATTCGAATAGCATGAACCAAAATTTTCTGTCATTAATATTTTCCGAGGAAGGATTCAAGATGCAATAACATATTGGTTTGAATTCCAAATGTAAAATTGAATGCCCAACTATTTATTATCAGGATCACAGCAGGTTCGAGGAGGTATGGCATGAAACTAACAAAATGAAAGGTGACATGGAATTTTTGTGCACCGTGAATTCGTACACTGCAGCCAGCGCACATTCAATACAGCACGCGAATAATACGAATGAATACGATGGAGCACGCGGCGCGGCGCGCATCAAACGGTTAATTTATTCCAAATACGCTGCCGCTGGCGGCGGCGTAAGAGCCTAAGTCCTCCGTTAAGCGTCGTTTAACCGAATACATAGGATACAAATGAATCGCGCTGGCGTGTGTCTGCTGGCGAAAAGTGGGACGACATCTGCGGCGGCGGCGGCGGCGGCATTCTGCGCGCGCACAATCGCGGTCGCCGAGCGAGTGGTCGGGACGCGTCGGCGAATAAACCGAATCTCAAGATGCAGTCAAAGATAACGATAGCGATAAGTGAACGCGCGACGCCGGCGGGGCGGGCGGTGGGCGAGAGTGGCCACGATTCGGGTCGGGCCGCGCGAGACGGAAAAACGAGCGAGCCGAGAGCGCGGGCGGCGGCGGCGCGCCGGCGGGCGGAAGCGCGCAGCGGAGATACGACGGCGGCGGACTTCTTGACTCATTTACATTGCGGTTAATGACGCTTGAAACTACATTCATATATACCGCCGACCGGCGAGCGGCGGCGGCGGCCGCGGCGACTTATGCCTCTTCTCGACCGCCCTCTCTCCGCCGCCGTCCCGCACACACATGTGCGGCGCGCGCCGGCCGCGGTCGCCGAAATCGACTGCGGGCCGCAGACATCCAGGCATCAAGCGCGCACCGCATCTTTCGCTCGTTATCGTCTTATTCGCGTCGTCCGCGTTATTTGCGCCCTTGCGTCGGCAGAATTAATTCGCGGCGCAGGCGGCGGACGGATTTGCGCCGTGCCGCGCGGGCCGGCGATGAGGGCGGCGCGCGCCGCAGTTATCATTTGCTTTGTGGCGCTCTTTTTGATGTCGCAACAGAATTCACCTATTGCGCTGCGGCTGCATCCGGCTGGTCGCTTTGATCCGGTCGCTTAAAAGGCGGATTTGCGGCGCTTGCGCGAATAGATTTTCGGCAAAAATCGGGTCGCATCTGTTCGCCGCACGTTTCGGCGCCGGGCGACGCGCGCCAGTCTGGCCGTTTGTTTTTTTCCACATTCATCTCCGCGAGCGCGCGCGCACGATTGTAAATTTCGTCATAAAGAATTCCGCTTGCCGCGAGGAAGAATGGCGAGTGTCGCGCGAACGTCTTTATGCCAGCCAGCCGCCGCCGCCGCCGCAGCACCTGCGCCCGCGCCTATTTAAATATTTACGAATGTAAGTGCTCTCTCTACTCGGGCAGATAAATAAAATACCGCGGGCACGATCTTATAGACAAGTCTAGTTACCGGCGGGCGCTCGCCGATTCATAGACGCATAAGGTGCTTTCGCGCGGACCGCGCAAAACGAGAAGAAGCGAGCGACGTCGTAAAGAATTCAACTTCGTCGCGGGAGGGACGCACCTTTGCGCCGCCGTCGGACCTAATCCGGCCGACCGTCGCGTACGGCACCATTCACAAGTGACGTCTGCGGGGAAAACGTTCCCGATTATTGCCGCGTCGTGTTGAGCCGAGTTCGTGCGTTCGGCACGTCGGACGGCCCCCGATGCTTTTCACGATTCTCCGCAGGACCCGAACGCGCCGCCCCCGACCGTATCGCGTGCGACTTGTCCCGTTGCGCTTCGATGTTTCACGTCCACCAGCGGAGCGCCGCCAAAAAATAATTCACCGTTGGCGGCACTGTAGGCGCGCGATGCACGGTCTTGAAAAATTCAGCTGTCCGCCGGCGCTCGCTGAATATAATACGAACGTCTAGAAAATTTATCAAATAAATAAGAAAAACCGGGGGGATGGCCGAGATGCGCGGCATTGGCATTTCTGGCGCGCTCGCCGAGATGTCTTGTTGCTTGTAAGCGCGTATTCAATTAAGACAGGCGCTACGGTCACAATCAAACGCAGGTAACGACGATTCGTCTGTCGACATGGCACGTTCGCGGCAACACGCGCTGTCGTTTGTTTCGTTTTGACAATTTCGACGACGCCTAATAACGTTTACCTCGGCGTCGGATAGGATCTGGACACGATCTGCGCTTTTTCGCGATGTTCTTCCGTCGCCGAGTGTTTTGTTGTGGGGACGTGCGCGAGACGATCGTCAGCGATACATAATTTATTTTTGCCAACGACGTCCGTCTCGTCGCGTTGCGAGGCTTTAAGAAGTTCGTTTCATTATGTTACTTCATTTATGCGTTCGCGCTCCGGCGTTCGGGGGCTTCCCACCTCGTTTCGGAAACTTTTAACTACGCCGCGCGCGCGAACAATGCGACGACGACGACGACGCCTCGGCCGGTGCCGCCGGATGCCGCCGACCGCTGGCGCCCGCCTCCGCCTTCCGTTCGCAATTTTCGGTCGTCTTATTTCATCGGGTCGGCGGTTTGCCTCGACGCTTTGCGCATTCTTTCCGCCGTCCAGCGTCCCGACTCCTGTCGTTTACGTCTGGCAACTTTCGATTCGACGTTTGGCACCGCCGCGCCGTTTCCCCGTTTCCGCCGCCGTCCGCTCGCCGCTGCGCGGAGGGCGCGCGAGTTCCCAAAGTGGCGCGATTTCGACGCTCGCCGGGTTCGAAAGTTTCCGGTTCGGACGTTCGTACGTCTCGACAATAAAGGTGGAAGTGGAAGTATACGTTAATGAAGCGAAAAAAAACTTCCGCGACCGCGCGCTTTCGGGCGACACTCTTCGCTGTCCTCTCGTTGACAGTCCTGCGAGCGAGTCTGCGACGGCCCTCGACGGCCCGCACCGCTTTCGCGTCGCGGCCGCCCCAGTGGTTCGTTCGCGCTGCGCAAAACGGCAGGTCTCCGACGTCGTAAATATTAATTAATATACTCGGCTGCTAAATTATTTTACGAGCCGCTGGGAGGTCGCGACGCGACGTGTGCAGGCGCGCTCGTTGCGCCAGAAGTCGAGCGCAACGTTAGCGCCGGGGACAAATTAAAAACTTTGCTCGTTCGCTCGCGCCGCGATTTTTTCGCGCGCGTTTGCTTATTCACGCTGCGGCCGCGCGCGACGCGCCGATGAGAAAACAAAAAAACATCCTCTGGCGCGAGTCGCGCCTTGCCGTCATTGCGCTCGACACGCGGTTTCGTCGCGGTTACGACGGTCGAACCAATACCGACAGTCTGGACATTTCGGCGAAATATGCGACAATTAATTAGGCGCATAAATGACGGCCGAGCGGAGTCCGGAGTAGACGAAGTGGCTTAGGTCGCGACCAGCGACCGGGCAGTAAATGGACACCATACGACGTCCTGCGGGCGCAACACAACAATGGTGATAAAAGAAAGCTGGGCTTTGCATGTTTTTGTTTTTTATTATTATTTCGGTCTTGCTTTTAGACGACGCAAGCGGCGCGCGAAAGGAGTGACGGCCAAAAGTCCGGCCCAACACGGTCTTGATAGGAGCGGAATTAAGTAACACTTAATATTTCATTACTAGTTTACTCCCGCCGACTGCCGTCATGCTCTTCGGCTTTCCGTTGCGTCTGTTTCTTTTTTTTCCCGCGCATTCTTGCTCGGAAAGTCAGTTTTAATCATGCACGCAAACGCGGCGTGCGCGCAACAACCCTGCGACCCTTGCGCACCAACACAAGTCGAGCGCCGCTCGCCCGCAAGCGAAAACAATCGGAAGAAATCCGAAGCAATAAAGGCGAAACTATTAAAGTTAAATCTAAGCCCGAAACAAAGTTTGCGGTTCATTCGCTTTCCGCGTCTGCGCGCCGGTTGTTTTGTATTTTTATTTTTTATTGCGCGTTTCTTTCGAACGATCGGGGACGCTTTGTTCGCGCCCGTCTTTGTTGCCGTTTCGTCGTCGCCACGCGATGGCTAATATCAATTCCGGAAAAGTTCGGCCGATCTCGCCGCCCGCCGCAGCGCGTTCGTCGCGTCGTCGCTCCCGTGGGACACTAAACACGCCACGGCCTTCGATCATTCGCTTCCTCTCGCCGCCGCCGCCGACGCAGTTCGCTATGCTGTGCGTTGTACGTGTCGCGTTGGCGGCGGCGCGAAAAATATTGACGCGGACGGATGATTTCGGCGCTGCTCACCTGCGAGCGCGCGACGTTGCCGGATAATTAATACCGCGCGCGACGCGCTCGCTCGCTTGTTGCCGACGCGATTATTCGCTTCGTGACGCTTTCCTTCGCGCGTCTTCTTTTTCGGCGGCCGACACGCGCGTGCGGCTTTCCGGTGGCGGTGCGCAAACAGGCCACTTTGTTGATGTGCAGTCGCGTGCTGTGTCAACTGTCTCAAAAACTAATTAGCGCGCCAACTATTTGTTCAATTCTTCGCGAATTTGCGGCGCGCATAATTTGATTTTTCGTCCGCGACGCGTGTGGCTTTTTCAAGCGCTGACGTTTCGTGACGTAGGCAATCAATTGGCTGCGAATTCGCGCCAGCCAGTTTAGTTTCTGACATCGAGTCTCGCTATTAACCCAATCTCATGTGAGCGATTTAACTATCTCTTCGTGAATACTCCCCAACTGCTCCTTGTCTGAATGTAACTGTTTCTTTAAAAAAATGTTAACAGGATATTACAGGATAAGAGTCGCTAGAAAAAAAAACGTGATTTTGGTTAAATTAACCCGGGAAGTGGCGGGTTGAGTTGCAATCAACTTGCCGGCGAGCCCGTTCCAAGAGCCGCCGCCCGGAAGCGATGGCGGCGCGTTGCGCACACTTCGCCGCCGAGGGCGGGCGACGCTTCCTCCGCGATGGCCGACATCGCCGCGCGCCGCAGCAGGCGCCGAGCGGGAAGGCCCGATGGCTTTTCTTCTAGTTGTGCCACGCGTTTCGGGGGCGAAGGGAAAGGGCGCCGCCGCGGGGCGTTTGCGGCGCGCCCGCTAACCGCGTTACTAACAATGCTAATGCACACGACTAGCTATTAGCAACTACCGTCGCCGCGGCGCATCGGCGGCTGCGGCGGCTGCGGCGGAACAACAAAATCGCGTTACCCGCCGCTGCCGACGTTACCGGCGGCGCGTTGGCGCGCGAGCCGGCCGCCGGAGTTTAATTAAATAGAAAATCACCGAACAAGACGACGAAGGCGCGACGCGGCGGCGGGCAAAACGCCGTCGACACGACGCCGCCTCCGCCGCCGCCGCCGGCGCAAGGCGACGTTGACTGAGCGGCGGCGGGCGTCGCTCGCGTTCCGGATAATTTGCATCTAATCGCTACTGACGCGGTGTCTCGGTCGTCGTCGGGGAAAAATCGCCGGCGCCAAACTTCATCGCACGGGCGCAATTAGAGTGCGCCGGAAGTCGGCTCGCCGGCCGCGGCGGCAAACTTCGACGACGACGACGCGGTTTCGACGCGGCCGTTAAGTTGTCCGCGGCGCCGGCCCGAAAATCGCCACGAGCGCTTTCCGATTACTCGACCAACTCGACCGCGGCGACGCCGCAATCGAGTGCTGACGCGTCACGCGCCAAGACGCGAAATCGAATCGAAGTTCGCGCGGAAGTTTCCACAATTATCGCGAAGCTGCCGCAACTCGATATTGCGTGACGTCGCCGTTATTGCTTCACTTACGACCGCGGCCAGCTGGCTAATTGATTGCGTGGCCGGCGCCAAGCTGTTTAATTTCCCCGCGAGCCACTTCGTCGCCGCGCGTCTTCGCGCCGTCGGGGGCGGCGCGCAATGATTAAATCGCTCGCTCGGCGAATTTGCCCTTGGGCGGTAGGTAATGGCTCGCGTTCGATCGGCGCGCGCGCGCGCGACGCTTTCATCAGCGTACGCACGTTTCGGCTGCGGCGGCGGCGAACATTTCGTCGATTTCGCATTAAACTTTCGGTTTGCTCAACAGCGATCGACCGAAAATTTGCATGATTTGCGATTAGTCTCGTGCGCATCGCGTCGCCGTCATTCAATTTATATTAAAATGAGTGCGCGTGTACATAAGGCGGATTAATCACTGTTGCGACTTGATGACGCTGCTCGATGGTCCTTCGGCACCACCGCCAATATTCGGCATGGCGCGCCGGTGCCCTCGCGGATTTTCATCGGCAGCGCGTACACGACGAGCCGACCGTTGTACCGCGCGAGCGTCGCGGGGATGTCGACGTTCTCCAGTCCGAAGATGTTCGCCGTCGCCAGGATCCGGTGGGCGTCGAAACTCTTCGAATAGCCGGGATCCAAGCTCGCCGTGTCGACGCCAACGCCGGCGAGGCCGCGCGCCGCCAGCAGTCGCGCCGCCTCGGGCCCGATGCCGGGAAAGGACAGGTCCAGCTCGCCGGTGGCGGCGTCGACGCTGTTGAGATACTCGCGCAGTCCGTAATATCTGCCCCAGTTAAACCGCACGAGCAGAATCGAGTCGCGCGGCAGGCGGCCGCCCTCTCCGAACAGCGTCGCCTCGAACCGTCGAACGTGTCGCGGCTGCAGCGTCGTGTTCGGCGTCGCTTCGCCGTCGCCCAGCGCCTCGAAGTCGAGCACGTAGCCGGCGCCGACGAGTTTCGACACGGGTATGTCGGCGACCTTCGGGCCGTCGCGGTTGAAGTGGTACGGCGCGTCCAGGTGCGTGCCGACGTGCTCGCCGACGCAGAAATCGTTCATGGCATACCTGAAAGCTCGTCGTCAGCGGACGCGACGGCGGCGTGCTGCCCACTACGTACCAGTTCGTACCAGAGTCGTCGCCGCGCGCGATCACGTTCGTGAACGCGAAGCTCATCGCGGTGGGCCAGTGCGCCGTCGCGTTGTCATAGTGGTAGCTCAGGTCGAACACCAGATCGTGACCGCCGCCGAAGGCCGCGCACACGGCGGCGCCGAACACGACCGCCCCCAGGAGCATTGTCGACGCACCGCCGCCGGCCCGCAACTGGCCGCCGCGCGGCGCACGCGCCTTATATGCGCGGCCGCTTATCGGCCATTATCGCGCGGTAATGCGGCAAATTGACTTTCGTCGGCGAGGTCACGCGCGGCCGTCGCGCCGCAATAAATTCATCCGCGGCGACGCGATTATTCGCAGCCTTATTGTCGCGCGCCCGACGCGGAATGCGCCGGAATTTTATGCGTTTTGCACAGCTCGTGCGCGCCGCGCTCTGTTATTCGGCGTGCGCATAATTCGGTGCCAAAAATTTCGCGCGCGCGAAAATAACAATGCAGCCGCCGGCACTAAAACCCGACCAATAACAGCCCCTAAATTCGGGCGCTCCGAAGTCGCGGCGGCGGCCAGAGAGTTTAAAATGTATGCGGACATTAAATATTTAATACGGATGCATGGCCCCTTGCATGAATATATCGCCGGTTCGGTTCGTTGCTTCGCTCGCCCCCCCGTCTTTTCGCCTGCCGTTTTCGGCGCGCCGCGCCGCCAGAATCGGACTTTCGCGTCGGCCGCGCGCGACACCTGACGTCGTTGACGTCGTTGACGTCGCGCGGAATTTACCTGTTGAAACCGTGCGGTCGAACGTCGCGAGACGACGCGGCGGCGGCGACACGCGGCGGCGGCGACGCGCGCGGCGAACGTGTCGACGACGCTGCGAATTTTTGCCGGCCGTTAGTGCGCGCCTGAGGCCCGCCCGCCCGGCGGCGTGGCTTGGATAACTGGAAATATATCTTTCTCCGGCGTCGGCCGTCGGCCGGCGGCGGGCGCGCGTCGTTCCGCCGTGTTTTTTTGTTTGTTTGTTTTTGTTTTCAGCCGGTAACCAGTTCGGCGCGCTTTTTCCGCCTCGGCCGACGTGCCGAAAATCCGCGCGCCCCGCTCCGACGAGGGCGGCGTGGCAACTTTCCAAAATTGCGCGCGATTTCGTTCGGACTCGCGACGCCGCGAACGCGGCCGCACATCCGCGGCGGCATATTTCGCGCAACGACGCGTCGCGACGCTCGGCCGCACGTGCGCGCGATCCTCTCGCCGCCCCTCGCCCGCCGTGAGAATGCCGCATTGATACTCCTCGCGCGCCTCGGCGTTTTCAGATGCGAAGAAACAAACAGAAGACAAAAATAACGCGGCGCGCAAAGAAAATGCGATTCCTCAAGAGAAAAGGGACTCGCACTCGGGCGCAAGCAAATTTTCAACTATTTATTCGCAACATGTCGCTTGGTGCGATCGATGTGAACTTAGCCTTATATTCGCCAGCAATAGATTGCTCATAAGTGAAAGTAACATGTGAAAATTTACTAATCCTGCTTGATCGCAATGAACTGCGACGAATTATCTGCGTAAGCGCAATCTATTTTGTCTTCGACGATCGCACGCGACTGGTTTCTTTATAATTGCTCGCTTGATAGCGTGGCCGCAATATTTGCCGACGCGCGAGACAAACGCGCGGACAGCTCGAAGTTTGAGGAACGGGCAGGAGAGCGGACTTGACATTTCCGCGAGTTTCGAAAGAAAGAAAAAAGTCGCGCGCCGGGGTGTAGCGCAACGTCGCGCCACAGACGCCGAAACATTGTTACGCCGGCGGCGCGCGAAAAAGGATCGTCGCGCGCGCTTTAGCGATGTTTGTCGCTTGAATTATGAACGCGTTGTCGGCCGCCGCTAACGACGCGTTGTTACGCACGACAAACACGCGACGACCGGCGCGCGACGGCGGCGTCGACGGCGCGAATGATTTCTGATCGGAAATATATTCGCGATGATGAATCGACGGCGCTCGCCCGGCGCGGACAGTTTTTGGCGTCGGGCCTACGCGCCGTCGCGACTTATCTCTCGTCGGGCGCGCTGTTGTTCTTTTGACTTTTCGCCGCCGGCCGGGTTTGGGGTTTTTTCGTCGGCGGCGACAGCGGCGGCGGCGGCGGCGTCGCAAACCATCTTCGGCCCGCCCGCCCGCGCCGCCGACGCGGGGGAAATCTTTAGTTATCGTAATTGATAGCGGCGGCCGATAGGACCGGCGATGGCGCGCCGCCGTCGGCCTTTGTCTCGTTCCATTCGTCATTTCGCTTCCTGGCCGGCGGCGCACGAGCCAGAGACGCGTTTTTGCTTCCGCCGGATTGAAGTAGGTCACGTCTGAAAAATTCGCGCAACCGCCGACTTTTCTCGGCGTACGTTAATTTCCGTGCGTTTCATGTTTTGTGTGGCGAAACAATGCAACGCATTGTCAATTTGCAATTTCTGTTGCCGCGTCACTCGCCGGATAAACGCACAACGCGAAGGGATATTTGCGAAATATTTTGAGCATTGTGGCGAATTGCTTTTCTACGAATGGTGCGCGTTTCGCAGAAAGCGCTCGTTGCAAGGACGAATTTCGTATAAAAGGGGCGAAATTTGGAGACGAAAAAACGTTTCCTCTTTGCGTCCGCGTGTTTCGGCTGTGTGTGTTCGTTATATTCGCACTGCCGGTTGAGTTTTTGGCAGGAAATAAGCGATAAACTATTTTCCGTTTTCTATTCATCAATAATTTCGTCGTTTTTTTCCCATTCGTTTTCGTTTTCGTTATTTTGTTGCCTTTTTTTCTGACCGACGCCAGGCATTCTGTTCGTTTGTTTCATTTTTTCGGGTCGCCAGCATTTTTACATCGTTTACTTTCTCTCCGCTGACCGCATAGCTCGCAGGGCCGTATCTATTTCCAGTCGAGTTTGTTGTAGTCGTTCGCTGTCTAAATGCAAATGCGCCCCAACGCGTGTCGCCGTAATGAAGACGACATCGGATCGTCGTCGGCGAACGGCGAATCCAGCAGAATCGCGCGTTCGGCTCGAGGATGCGCGATCGATTGTCGTCGATTTTTTACGCAGCGTGCGTCTCGCGACGACGAACTACTGATCTAAGAACTACTCACGCACTCGCCTTTCGTGTCCTCCACACGCCCGGCCTTATTATTATCCGCACTTCGTCGCCGTCTCCGGCGATTATTTATCACAATATCAGACGGAGTCCTCGCCGCCTCCGCACGCAACGCGGCGCGCGGCGTACGCTCGCCTGCGAAAGAAAGCGAGCGAGCGTCGCTCCCAAATTAGTCGTTTATATTCATTATTTATGCGACGCCGTTATTTACGTATGTAACGATAATGTATCGCGCAGGTGGCGCTCATATTTATGTTAGGAACGTCGGCACGTTTTTGCTTTTCGTTTTTCTCGCTGACCGTACGCGGCGTTCGTTTCTCGCTTCGCCTCATTTTCGCCGCGCCCTTCGTCTTCCGAGACACCGCACGACGCGTATGTTGCGTCCCTTTCATGACATGCGCGTGTTTATTAATTGCGCCCCGGGCGCACCAAACGCGACGTCCGACTCGTGGATTATCGCTGCAGACCGCCTTCGAGGCGTCGTTTTTGCGCGCCTCGGTGGCGCTCGGCGGTAAAAAGTTAAACTCACTTGTGCTTAATGGTGTCCGCGTGCGCGGTATTGACTTTCCCTCCCGGCAAGCAAGACTCGCGTAATAGTTTAGTTTTTGCCCGCGCCCACCAGGGTTTCTTGTTAGTTTTTCCGACAGCGGGAACGGCGCGCCGGCAATCGTCGGTGAGATAGCCGCCGATCAGCCGCGACGCGGCGGCGGCGTCCGCAAATTGCCGATCGGCAATCAATCATTCCTCGCTCGGCATTCTCGCGCGTCGTCGTTGTCGTTGTTTGGTTTTTCTTATTTTAATTTGTTTTTGCGCCCCGTCGAGCGAATCTCGTCGCGTCCTCGTCGCATTTTCGCGACTGCCCGAACGGGCGATAATAATTAGTAGCGACTGGCACGCGCTCGCTTCGAGATTTACGGAGTCGTCGGCGCAAGATAGCTCGTTGATTAGCCGCGCGCCGCGTCGCGAAGAATTAACGCGATTATTATTAATTGCGCGCGAATAATTTCGCCGCTCGGGGCCGGACGCCGAAACGAGCGCCGCGTCGGAATTCGGCCGGAAGTTGGTCGCAACTGGCTGAATGCCGACCGACAAGCGGCGGCGCGAAGCAACGCCGCCGCCGCCGACGGAAAATATCGCGAATTATTATAATGCAATTAATCAAAGCAATTACGCTTTGGCGGGAATGCATTTGTCACCGGCAACATTTAAGCGCAGAAAGTTTCTGCGCCCGTTTTTGCCGAATATCGTCGCAACGCTGCGGCGCATTAAATCTGCGCGCGAAATTAATAGCGCGGCGGCGCGAAGTTTGTTTTAGCACACGCCAGCTACGCAATAAATTGTAATGCCGGCGTAATTTTAAGCTCAATTCACTCATATCGCGCGCGGCGTCTCGTAATAAGCCAATTTGTAATAAAATCAGAATTGAATGCGTTTCTTTGGGACGCGCTGTCGTTTCGAGTGCGTTTCACTTAAACACCGCTTCAATATCGACGCACGACTGGGCGGATGCGAATTGGCGCCCGTACTTGCCGCCGCTCGAGTGGCTCAGCTAGCCGCCCCCGTGTTTTTTTTTTGTTTCGCTTCGCGCGGATTACGTTCGTCGCGAGACGCCCCCACGCGCAAAAACCACGCCGACGGATCTCGCGCCAGAACAATGCGCCGCGCAAAAAATAATTGATACTCTCGCGCAGACGGCGCCTCGCAATCGCCGCGAGACGAGACGGAGCGCAGCCCCAAAGCTCTTTCGGTTCGTCGAGCCGCGCGGCTTTCGGCTAAACGCGGCGGGAACGCGGCGCGCAGGTGTAATCCGGATAATCCGCGTATTCCGTTTCATTCTCTCCTGCCGAACGCGGATTTTTTCGCGCGGACGGGGCGCGCATAAATACTGTTTGAATGTGACGCCGCGTCTTCCTGGTGCGTTTTGGGATCGCGCGTCGAATGTTTTCCGAATTTATTTCGTTCGCCGCACTCCGATGGCCGGTAAGCGCGCTCAAAACTGCGAAAGTTTCGCCAGCACGAAGTGCGCCTGCGCCTACCGCAAGAGACTTCGCCGTGCAAATTTGAGAATGCTCGGCGGGGCCGATGGCGCTTGCCGCTCGCAGAACATCATCATGGCAAGCACGTAGCCTTGAGGATGATAATATTTCGGGCGGGTGTAACCGTAGTAACCTTCCATCAGCGCCGCCCGCCGCCGCCCGCCGCCGCCCCCCTCGCCCCGACTAACGAACGCGCTGGCGTCGGCTAACAGTTTTTAATATCGCGCGCGGCGCCGCGCCGCCGAACCTAATACACCGACTAAATGCAAATATGAGGTTGCGCGCCCGCGCCACCTCCGTCGCTCCTGCCGTCCCCAATATCCG
Organism: Ecitophya simulans; assembly: GCA_027574965.2. Taxonomy (NCBI): domain Eukaryota; kingdom Metazoa; phylum Arthropoda; class Insecta; order Coleoptera; family Staphylinidae; genus Ecitophya; species Ecitophya simulans. The sequence continues at coordinate 28,618 of JAODGE020017695.1, read as the reverse complement.
CGCTCCGCAGGGAGGGGAGCGTCGTTCGACCCGGCCGAACGTGCGCCGCTTTTGGCCGCCGCGACGTGAACGACGACACACCGTGGCGCGCGCCGAGTGTACGAAAAGTGCAAACGCGAGGGAATGAGGGCATAACAGCGCAAACACGCGGCTGCGGGCGAAGCGGGGGAAGAGCGCGAAAAATTGCCGTCGCAGACACGGGCCGACGGCGGAAGACGTCGGCGTGCGAGGGCAAGGGACGAAGTCTTAATAACATCCTGCCGTTTTGCGTGCGCGATGACGTCGTCTTCGTCGCGTCGCCCTCTCGTCGGCGCGCGTCGGAACACGTGTTCGTTTTCCTCGAGCTGCGCTCGCGCATTTTTTTGGTCGATATTAGATTTTTCTTTTGGATTTTCAACGCCTCGAATGTTTGCCGGCAGAATTGCAAAACGTTGCGCACTCGCGGGCGAGCCTATGATAAGCGCACTTCAGCGTTTAATTAACTGCCGGAGTTGGTGTCGCGACAACTTTCGGCCCAGCTCAGTGTTTTAAAAGTGGTCGAATTTCACTCCGCGGCGACCGGAAGATGATCGTTAGGCAATATTGGAACATCGGCCGCAGTCGCTCGTGCGTCAGCCAAAAACGGCTCGGCGTAAATGTAGCGAAAAAGACGCGTCCGACTAATTCGAGCATTCAGACATTCCGATGGCTTGCTGGATATATTCGCGCATCAAGCATCGACGGCGGCGGCGGCGGCGGCGGCGGCGTCGGCGTTGCGAACGAGGTCATCGGATAACTTTCGACAATCGCTTTAATAACCCAACCACTGTTTGCGCGCCACTTCCGACGCGCGCTCAGCAACATATTCATAATCAATTAAGCCCATCGCGCATCCAACGCTGAAGCGTCGGCCGATTTCGCTAAATATTTAATTGCCCGCCGCGCAACGGGCGCACGAATAAAACAATGCATAATCGGCCATTAGCGAAGGCCTAATACGAGACGCGAACGGGGCGGTGGGCAGACAGCCGACGCGAGCCCGGAGGAGACGAATGAGCAACGAGGGAAACGGATAAACCACTTCGGGATAAGATAGTGGCGCGGATGCGAGATACCGACGAGATAATAGTAATAGTAATGCAAATAGGTGTAAGCATAAAGATAGACGGCGCGGCGAAAGGATTTAGCACGCCGCCGCCAACTCCGCTCGCACGTCTTCGGCAGATCCTGGCGGCGAGAATCGACGGGCGCGGCCGGGAATGCGCTGCGCATTCGAGGCGCGCGCGCGCACGATTCAGCCGCAATCAGCGTCGAGGGATCTCCGCGAAGGAGCAGCCGACGGAGTGGCGCGGAATGAGTGTGTTGCGGCGCATTGTGCGCGCGAGCAACGAACGAATTGGCGGCCGCGCTGAGGAGCGAGCGAAATTCGACATTCGTCGAGTACGAGTTTAGCCAAATTAAATGACGTCGCCGACGCATGGCGATTTTTAATTCGCTCGCGTCCGCCGCAAAATGGAATTTCCGCCGGAACAATCCGGCGCGTATGATAATGTCGCGCGTCGTTCGATGATATATGGAAAACGACGACACAATAAGGGATGAGAAAACGTTGCCCGGCATTATCCGTTTTCGTTTCGGCGCGCGCCTCCGCCGGGCGACACCCGGCCGCAGCGCGCGTTCGCCAACTTCCAGCGCCGCCCCCGGGGCGACCCGCCGCATACAGTGTGCGAGCGCGAAACAGGCGTTGCGCGCACGCGGCCCGGCGGCGGCTCGCGGACAAGCTGTAGCGACCGCGTCGGCCCTCGACATGCGCGGCGCATTGAGCGCGACGCCGGCTTTAAAACAAACTTCCGGTTTCGCCCATAAAGCCGGTATTCCCAAAACGTTCGGCGCGACCGCGCGCTTCCTACTTGACTCGCGGCGGCGGCGCGAAACGTATTCGAATATGCGAAAATCGCGAACGCTCGCAAATGCGGCAAATGACTGTCGACCGCCGGCCGCCCCCGGCGCGGCACACGCGCCATCGTCGGCGCACGTGCCGCGGATGAGCGTGCCGCCCATCCGTATGGATCAACGGCGAACGTTTTCGGCGCCGAAACGGGGCGCGACGCATTAATATGAAATATTGCTAATGAATTGTGCGCTCCCGGCCACGCCCCGCACATTTTTATGCGCCGAACGCGCCATTTCACGCCGCAGTCGTTGACGTCGGCGGTGGCGGCGGCGGCGCGCGTATGAATACGGGTGTCGCGCGGCGCGGCGCGACGTTTTCGCCGATGTTTTCGCTGTTCGCCCCGTTTTCGCCCCCGCCGGGCCGTGTCTATTATATTGCCGGCCGTGCCTTTTCCGCATCTAATTGAGATTTATTAACTGCGCAGTCACCGGCAGCACGGCCGCGCGGCGCGCGTACGAAAATCACCATAAGTTTCGAGTCGCGTGCGCTCGCCGTCCGCGACGATCCGCGCCGAACGGCGGCGCGAAAACGACACCATTACGGCCGGATCCCGCGCCGGCTTACGGCAAATGAACCGACTTTGCGCGCGCCGAGGAAGAAAAAAAAGCGGCGGCGTTCGCGCGCCGGCAAATTCGCGCCCGATTTATGCACGCGCCGCGTTCGTAAATACGTTGCGCGGACGTGTAGAGCGGTTTTAAACAAACGGCCGCCGCCCACGCGCCGAACAATGCGCGACGCGACGCAACAAAACGCAAACTAATATTATTATTTATTTATCGTAATGGCCCCCGCACTTTTACATCGGCGCGAGGCGCGCCATTCGGGGCGTTTCCGCGCAATTGTGCGGTTTCGTTGCTGTTTTCTTTTTTTCTCGTTATTTATTTTGTTTTGTTGTGCGATTTGCCTTCGGCGTATTTGCCGACAATGCCTCGATCGTCGTCATTTGCCGCGTCAATTGGCGAGTCATTTCCATTTCGGCGTCCTCTTATCGACCTTTCGCCGATCGCTAGGGGCGCGCCGGGGGGGGGTGCGAATGTTGCCTATGATGAATTCGACTTTTTGCGCGCGAAGGCGGCGTGTGTTTTTTTTTGTTTTTTGTTTGCGACGAATTGCGTAAAATGAAGTAAGAACTTTATCTTTATTATGGAGTTAGTTGGAGCGCGTGTGTGAATTATTGCGCTGCCACCGACACTCCGCCACGCAACTTTCCGGCGTCTTCGGGCGGGGAATTTCGCGCGCACGCGCGCGCCCGCCGTCGTCTTTTTCGTGGCCCCCCGGCGCGCGCTGAAAAAGCGACGCGCAATAACGCGCTGTCCGTCCGAAGCGCGAAAAATGTAAGTACGGCGAGCGCACGAACGGCGCCAAGGGCAAGGGTTAATCTTTCCACTCATCTAGAAACGTCGGAGCGTTCGGCGGTTTGCTTTGTTTGTTTTTTATTTCTGGGCTTGATTTTTCGTTTCTCTCGCGCCGCGCGCGCTCACCTCTTCCTGCACCGCGACGCCGCCGCGGCCGCCGGTTCTTACTCGCTCGTCGCGCCCTCGACGCTCTCCCTGTCTGCTCATCTATCGCGCGGCTCTCTCGACGGTTATGAGGTTGTTGATGCTCTTAGCGGCACGCATTACATCAACATCATCCTCTTGTGCGCTTCGCCAACGTCTAACGCTTCTAACGCTCCGGGCTCGCTCACTTCTCTGCGAATACCGACGATCGCCAACTTAGTTATTACTCGAGTTATTATGCGAGGAAAAATTACTTGCCGCTCGCACGCGCTGCGCCGAATGAGAGACCTCGATCGTTTCGGCCGCCTCGCGGTCCGTCTTGGCCATGTCGCAGTTTAGTTAGGGCAGACGTGCGCGTTTGTATTCCGCACGGCGCGTCGCGCGCATTCATCCTCGACGCGTCGTGCGCTTATTTCTGCACATTTTCCACGTCGCGCGAAGTGCGAGCACGCGAATGCGAATGAGACATCGCCGGATTGCCGCCGACCCCGGCGCGGCTCCCGCAACCCCACGCTCGTTCGCTTCCGTCGCGGGGCGTCTGAGGCGCTCTGCGCCGCGCGCCCGTTTTTTTCAGAAACGATCGCCGCTCGCGCGATTATGCTCGCGCGCTTATTCCCGCTGATGCGCTCGCCCTCTCCGCATCCGGCTTTTTTACTCCGCCACCGTTTCCAAGCTATTTTTCGCTTATTTCCCACGGCGATAATTTAAGATATTACGCGGCGCGTCCTCGTCCGTTCGCAATCCTCATCGTCGGCCGTCGCCGCGACGAGTTGATTGCAACGAACTACGTTTTCCTCGTCACCGCGTTACGTTACCGCGACCGAATGAAATCGTCGCAGTTTTTCGCGCAAATCACTTATCCGACAACTGCCATTAAGATTATTAGAATTTCTCGCGACATCGCCGGACGTGGATCGATGCATTCGTTCGTTTGCTCACGAGAAATAGGCATTCGTATGTATGGAACATCGGGGCGGCGGCGGGCGAAATAAATTGCCGGCATAAATTTTAAGGTTTTATCAATACGAAACGCGCGGACTAATTGGCCCTAATTAGTCATTCTTAGGATTAAGCAGTTTGTTTGCCGTTCGAATCGCACGCACGCGCGAAACACAGTTTTAGTAATTATTTCAAAATTGATTAAATTCGATTCGTCGCGCATGTCGCGCGCCATGAACTTTGCGGATTTCACTCCTAAATTGGTGTTTTTAAATAAAATAGCCTGTGAGATGTATCGAAAAACGACGCCCTTTTAATACCGACAGTAACACAGCAACGTAAACGACAGGAAAACAAAATACGGCAGAGGCGTCTAGTTAATTAACTTTACATATTTTCTCTGGTGTTTAGATTGTTTGCGGGCACTGCAAATTCGACGCGTTAAAGTTGAAGACAGGAAAAAACAACTTTTGATGCGAATCATTTCCATTACGAGACAATTTTTTCCGGCGGCGGCGGCGGCGGCGACGGCGGCGGCGAGACGAACGCGCACTTAATTTGATGACCTACATCACCTCGAAAACGAATAATTCGCGCCGGCAAAATTAATTGGTTGGCGAAAATGCGAGCGCCGCGTCGAAACGTGAACTTTTTACTTTAGAGCACGTCGTTTGCTAGATGAACTCGCGCCATGACGGCCGGAGCGTTCGACGCGCGCGCGCATTTGCGTCTAATACACATCTTGCATAAATTCTTGATGCGCAAGCGCCCGAAAAGCGATTCGCGCTCGGTGCCGCCGAAAAAAGCGGGCGCGCGCTCGGTGCCGCCGAAAAAAGCGGGCGCGCGCTCGCCGCCGTTCGATTTTAATTTTAATGGGCGGTCGAAGTTTTAAAAGCAGGCGCAACTCGGGCGAACGAAGGGCGCAAGAAGTGCCTCGGCTTAATGGTTCGGACGCTGGCGTCTCGGCGCCCGCGCCGCCGCCCGCCCGGCCGCGTTGACCTTTCCGCGACGTTCGCCCGTTCGGTTCCTCGGGCGCGGCGGCGGCGGCGGCGGCTGTATCGTCGCCGCGTCGTCGGCCTCGTTGCGCGCTCGTTAGGACCGAGACGAGTGCGCCAATTTCGCGAGTTAACTCAACGCCGCCGGGCGCGGTCGCAAACTCGCTCGTCCTTTTTCCTCTGCGCGGCCGCGGCGCGCGCACTCTCATATTTGCTTGTAAGATAATGGCGCGCGCCTCGCGACGATGATGAATTTTGCGAATTATGAAGCGCCCTTCGGAGGGCATTTAACGATCACTTTATTTCCAAATTCGCCGTTTGCCGAAGCGGCGCGCGCTTAAAAATCCGACGAAAATTGCTTTTGAAACTTTAAATGATTTTTAATTGACGCTCCTTGCGTCGGGCGTTTAATGCGCGGAGAGACCGAAACGACGAGCAAGTTTCGTTTATTTTGCGGGCGCGCGGAAAAAACGACGGAGTGCAATAATGAGCGGCGTCGAAAAAAGGCGATTTTTCGAAAACCAATTCGCCGCTCGCGCGCTCGCCGCTCATTTCGGCGCAGCGTCGGCCCTTTATGGCGCGTTCGCGCGACATTAAATCTGACGACTTCCGGTCTGTGTCAGTCTCTAATTCGAATTCGGCCGCATTGTCGTGTGCGTTTTACGGCCGCGCGAATGATTCTAAGTCGTTGTTAAGTGGCGCTCGGCGAGCCGCTGCTTGGTATTTATTGCACTCGTAAATTATCACTTTATTTTCCTGCTTATTGTCGCGCGCGCGCTCGCCATTATCTCGGGCGCGTCTCGCTGCGCCAGCCGCCGCCGCGCGGAACGATATCTTAATTTCCTCCGCACGCGCTTCCGCCGAATTCGTCGGGCGCTATTCAATTGCGCCATCGTCGTCCGCCGTCCGAAAAGTCGAGTCCATCTTTCGTCGGCCGTTCGTCGGCGAAATGTTTGCACCGAAATTCGAACGCGGAAGTCGGCGCGAACGATTCGGATTGATCGGATTTGGTCATTAGGCGAGGCTTACCGCGTCGCGCCGCGCCGGCGGCCGGCGATCGATCGAATTAATTGCTTAATTAATTAATCGCTTTAAATAGTAAATCGCCGATTAATTACGATCGCGTTTATCTGTAGCGTCCGACGCAGTCGTGTTGGCCGGCGGCGTCGGCGGAGGAGCTGCCACCGGCAGCCGCCCCGCGCCGAAATCGAATCGGATGCGGGCGCGCTCGAACAAGAACCGAAACAACTTTCGTCTCGCCGCCGCCGCCCAATCGATCTCGATTAGAGGCGACGGTATTATTAACGCGCGCCGTGTTTAATTTCGATTTGTTGAATGTTTATTTCTGTGCGTGTCGCCAATCGCGCGCGACAAAACGCTGCCGGTGTCGATGGAGATAAAACGACGCTGATAATGAACACGATTATGAACGAGCGCCGTTCGCCACTAGAGGGCGCGCGCCGCCGCCGCCGCCGCCGAAACCGCGACCGCCGTCGGCAGCGTGACGGTGCGTTGCAGCGGCGAGCGGCGGGGTGCCGAAGCGTCGTGCGGCGGTCGGCGGTGTCGGCGGCGCGCGCCGACGATGGCTGCGCGAAGCGACATAAAAGCTTTTATCGCATTATCATCATCAAACGCGCGCGTCTTTCACCGTCGCTCCTCGTCGCACGCCGGCGCCGCCGCCCGCTTCTAAACCTCGAAATTTGTTACTGCCTTTACATTTGTCCTTCTCGCCGGCGCGGCGGCGAATTCCGTTTCGGTTCGCGCTCTCGTTTGGGCGTTTTTCGTAGATTTCCACCTCGAGATCGACGCCGACGAAGTTTCGGGTTACCGAAATTCGCGCGCCCTTCGTCGTCATATAAAATTAATAAGCGCGAAACGCGCCCGTGCGCTTGCATTGCAGCCGCCTCCCTCTGGCCGTGCGTCGTCGACGAGCTCGTTAAATGTCGCCCTTTTATCCCGTATCTATATTATTATATACCATTATCGTTTTATGTCATTAACAACTTTTACCTCGCGTGCATTGCCGTCACGTCGTCGCTGCGCGCGGAGGCGGGTTCTCGTTTGACGCCTAAGCCGCCGCCGACGCGAAACCGCGACAAAAAGCAATGCGCCAACGGCGGCACTTCGCGGCTGTTCCTGCAAGGAGAAGGCGACGTATTCGGATAACGGATTTGCGTGAAATTTTTTCCGCGAGCTCCTGAAATTGTGTTATTAAAATTACGTTTCATTGTCAGTCGTGAACCGGCACGCAAATGAGTGGGAAAGAACGCGCGAAACGTCCGCTTAAGCGCGTGAGAAAGAGTCGGAATAAGAAGCAAGATGAATTTGAGCTGTAATTCGTAAAATTACTAATTAAAAAATAAAAACTTACTTTTAGACTGAGAGCGCAGAGTTTGTGATCGAAATGCGTCGTAAATTTTTGCACGTGTGTGGTTGTTTTTTATTTTTGTCGGCGCCGGTGCAAAAATTGTAATTAAAATGTATTTCATGCCTCTGCTACCAAAACTTCAAACTTGCAATGAACGAATATCCATGGAAACGCAGGCACTGAACATTCCGCCGTGGACGAAATTCGACGTCGGTAGGACGTCCGATATCGACGAACATAATTTTCAATACCGACCAACAACGACGCAACGGCACGAGACACCATGATTTCCAGAGTCTGCTGCAACGAATTTCGCGCTAATCGGCTCTCCGAATATGTCGCCTTCTGCTCATTCGAACGCGAAACAAGAGCATCGACGCAACGGCACGGCCGAAAGCCGCGGTGGCGAATCTGCAAAATTGCGTGTGAACCAGTCGCATCTATTTTTCACTCGCAACGTCACATCCCGCGTGCGGAAGGCGACGTAATCGCGTTATTCGGCACCGCGCCGACGCTCTTACGCGCGCGTGCGCGCGTTTTCGATAATTAGTCGCGGCGGCGTCGGAGCTTAACGCGGCACGACGCCGTTCGTTCGGACGCGCGGCGAATTTATTCGCGCTAAGCGCCAGGTGCTCGAGTCAATTTCGCGCATTAATAAATGGCTGTCAAACGGCGTGGAAGCGCCGGGCGCGCCGCAGGATAATCGACGCATAATATTTTCGCTTGCGTTTGTCGTAACCGCTTGGCGGTTATTTTCCGGCGTTTCGCGCGTTTGTCATTCGAACACTTAATTGGCGCACGCACGTGGCCGAAAATAGCGATCGTCACGTCGCTCTTCTGATCGTTTCTGCGTTTTCGCGCCGACGATCGGCAAAAGAGCTCTAATCATTCAAACCGAGCGGGCGACTTTTTGCATGCCGCCGGCGAGCCGCGCGACCGTCGCGTTAAACCTAATAACCTAAACAGGATTAATCCCAACTACTCCAAATGTCCCCGTATTTATTACTTTACTTTGGCAACACTTGGACCAGAACTAAGATTAGGACTATAACTCAGCGCCGACCAGCGAAACTCGGCGACGGCGAGCGTCGTCCAAGTCGAGACGGCAACTTCGGCCGCATCCACGACCTTTTCATGCTTGAGCTCGCTATACGCGATGCAAAACATCGCAACGCATGATGTCGCCGACACGCGTCGGCGCAACGACAGTGCGCGAACGCGCGTTTTTCGTCGCGCCGCTCGCTCGGAAAGACAAACAGTTTGCGACGCCGATATTGCGCGCGCCCGACTCGCGCCGGCAAGTAGGTTAATATCAGATTCCGCTTATCCGCAACAACCGTATCGACCCGCGTCGCCGTCGCCGTCGAGCGCGTCTTGTCTTAACTGCGATTAGGCCGCGCTTCGGCGTGTCGGTCCTGTGGCGGCGGGCGATTATTTGTCGTGCGCGCAATTACGCGCTGGTTCGCCGGAGCCGCCGCCGCGAGCGGCTTTGAACTCGCACTCCGCTGAGCGGGCGAAAAGCGCATCCTCTCCGATAGGCAAATGCCCGGTCCGCCGCGCCGAAGCGGACTTCGTTGGCGAAAAGTGCGCGCTGGAAACGGTCGCCGTTGTCCGCGAGCGTCGGCGCGTCGATTGCTCTCCGGAGAAATACGCCGGAATGACGCCGACGTAAACTGGTAACAGCGCGTTGTCGCTGCGTCCGTCTGCTTACGCGGTGCGTGGCGTACGGTCTGCGGGCGCGCGCAAAAACCGAACACTCTTAGGAGGGCCGCCATAAAACGGCGCGTTTATGCGCACACCCAAACGCGTCCTTCGCCGGCCCGTTTCTTCATCACCGGGATGATGCGCCGGACGCGAACCAACCGTCCCCGCTCGCGGCTCGCGTCCTTCCGCGGTTACGACTTACTACTCTCGCCGCACGCCGGTTGCCGCCCGCCCGTTTAGTAGATTGCGCACCACGTCGACGCCCGGCGGCGGCGGCGGCGGCGTCGTGTTTCGCTGCGCGTCGCGTCGAGTTACGTCGGCATTGTTGTGCCAACGCCAGAGCTAAAGTTTTATTCGTCTCATCTCTGCTTCATTGCATGCTTCATTTTCGTTCCCCCTTCAATTACGTTTTCATCATCGTTTTTACCTTCCACTTCGTTGTTCACGTCTCGCCGCGATTGCTCCGTTGCTTCGATTTTCGTAATCTTTTCGTCGGCACGCACGTCCGAGCGCCGCCGTCGATTCGCCCGAAAACAGCACGCTCGCGTTTCCGTCGCGCCTCAGATTACGCATTACGCACGATTGTGAAGCGCGCTCGTTTCGTACGCGCGTAATTGCAGTCGCGCCAGTGGCTGCTAACGACGTCCCCGCCGGAGAAGGTCCCTCGGATGCCGCGCATTGCGTCGCCGCCGCCGCCGTCCAGTAAATTGCGTTGTGCACATGCCGCGCGTATCATGCCGTGGCGCGCGACGCGAGTGAATTATCGTCCGGATGATTGATGTTCGTCTATTTGTTAACATTTATAACGACCTGAAGCGCTCCGGCCTGCCGTGCGCGCGCCATCCCTCACTACACCTCCCCTCCCTCCTGCCCCGGCCACGACGCGGAACGCACTCTATTCGACCGAATTTAATATTTACCGAATTACCGAAACCACACGAGCAATTACCACCAACGAAACGCGCCTACTCCGCCACGCCGAATACGTTTTAGTCCGCGGCGAAACCAGTCGCGCAACTATCGCGCGCAAAGCGCGAAAATCTAAAAAAAAAAAAAACGCCGCGCCCCTCGCTCCAGATTACCCTGTAGATAGTTACGACCAGATACGCCGCCTCACTTCGGTGCGCTCGCGAGAGTTGTGGCCGTTGATGCTGATGTTGTTGCCGCGCGCGTTGTTGTGCTCATGCGGAACACACATCGTTCCGCTATCGCGGCGGCGGCGGCGGCGGCGGCGGCGCGTCGGCCCCCGCGATCGGACTACATAAACAGACAGCCTACGCTGCGAGTGAATGCCGCTCATCGTATCGCGCCGAGCGCCGAGCAATGCGAACATTTTTTATAATATATTTCCTAGCGCGGCGCAACACCATAAATCCATCGCGCGCGTTATTGCGGCGGCGGCGGCGGCGGCGAGGTTTTCGAAGCGCAACGTTCGCCGGCCGGCGGTTTTTTTTTTCGTTCTTTTTTTCTGATTACGCGCCGCCCGCGTTTGCGCAGCTTTTTGGTAAATAAACATTGCCGAACATTGGTAATTTTCGATGCGAAATATCAATTTTGCGATAGCGGATTGCGGCGCATAAAAATTATACGCAAGCTTCGATAGCCTTGCCGGGTCGTCGGCGCGCGTTTCGGTTGATGCGCCGAAAACAATTTCGCCTTTGTTGTTTTACTTCGCAGCGTAATTGTGTTCGTGGCCAAAGTTGTGGGCCTGGCGAGTTTAAAATAACTGCGAAGTCACGAAAAGTGTCTGCATTATCGTTCCGCCGCCGATTGCATTAATTCATAAATGAAACAATAAATGTAAAACAGCCCGCCGCGCCGAAGAACGAAAGAAAGAAAAGAGAGGAAACGTTAAACATAAAAGAGTGTAAATCGCGCGTTCGCTCATTATATCCCACCGAATCGGTATATTAGCCGTACACGGATTACGTGATTAATGATCGCGCGCATTAATGATGATTAATTTTTTTCCTTTTGTCTACGTTCGGGCTTTGGCTGTAACGCAAAAAAGGACGCGAAACGGCATAGAACCTTGTTTTAAATATCATACCGGAACGCAAAGAGTCGATTCTTGACAATTTCAGATTCTATTCAAGCGAGCTTTGAAATATTTTATATATCACCGTCGGCACGTTAGAGCGCCGACTAGGATTTATTAACTAAGCGTAACATCATCGACAACAATGAAGAGAAGCGGGTGGGCATGAAACAATAACGCACTAACCGAATTAGGAAATTCCAGCGTCGGGGGCCGGGACGCCGCCGCCGAATATGAATTAGTAACGAATTCGCGAAGTCCATGAATGAAGCGTGCATAAAGCGTGGAACGAATTAGAGCCGTTGGGATAAAATTCGACGCGAACGACGCACGATCCTCGGACTCAAGGATACCGTGGGCGGTCGCCGTCGTGCCGCCGCTAATTAGTTTTTAATGTACTTTGAATGTTCATTTTCGTTCGTCTCTCTGCCGTACCTCTTGAATCCCCCGAGCGGCAGATGCGGCGGTCGCGCTCGACCGAGACGAGTTGAATTTTCATTCGATTCTCTTCGATTGGCGTGCCAATAAAACACGATCGGATTTCCGCGTCGCGCTCCGCAAACGTCGCAGCGAATTCATGGAAGATTATCATCAAACGATTATGCCAGGCTGATCCGACGACACGCGGGTCGCGCACGTGACGGCTCGCATTGCCAACGCGATCATCTCCACGTTCGCGATATCGCCGCCCCCGCCAGCGCGTTATCGCCCGCGATCGGCACGCCACGACGCGATTATTGCTGTAATAAATTCGCGGCGTTTTCGTTTTTCTCGCGTCGCTGTTGCGCCGGCGTGCACTAAGCGCACGACGAACGCAATTCATGCAAATTGCCGCGTAATTTATTCGCTCGCACCTTGCGGCGGCGCGAGCTACTCAGCATCGCTTTAATGCCGCCGCCGCCGCCGCACACGCATCGCGGCGACGGGGCGACGAAGCGGCAACGCGAAAGAAACACAGTCGCGCGCGCGCCGCCCCGCCGCCCCCGCGCCCGCGACGCCGAGCGTGGCGAATCGTTCGATAAATTACCGCGGTTATCGGCGCACCGGAAGCGTTGCACTTACCTCGCACGCGCGATCGGCTGGAAAACAAGCGAGCGCAAATCGAGCCACAAACGCCAATGCTGTTCGATAATTCATTTATTTATTTGTTTATACTTTAATAATAGTTCCATTCGCAGTGCATTTCAATGAACGTTCGGAAAATCAAAGTCAATCGGTCGACGTCTCCCGACACCGGAAATTTGCACGCGACAACAAATTTTCGCTCGCATTATTCATTAGTCGCGCCTCGTGCGGTTGTAAAAACGCCGTCACGCTGTAAAACGCTCGGCGCCGTTTTATTTTAACTTTATCAACACCGAAAATCCCGCCGAGGTAATGAAAACGACCCGTCACTTACTGCTATCGACTTCTGGCGTCCATGCAAATTTCCGGCGCTTCAAAATACGTTTCGCAATCATAATAATCGCACGGGCAATTTTCTCTTTTCATCGGACACACGGTGTTACCGTATCAATCAATGTTTACTCGTAACTTTGTTAGTTTTTATTGGTTTCAACTAGTAATTCGATCGCATCGTCCGTCTAGCTAGTTTTATTGTTTGATTTATTTGGAAAACTTATTGCTTATGCGTTTTTTTTTTTAATCTGTTTTTGTGTGTTTCGTCGCGTCGCGTTCCTTGCCTTCCACTCGTTTGGCGTTAATTAGTCGAGTCTTCACAGCGCTCGCAGTTTTGCATTTGTGCCATGCGTTAAGCATTTGTTTGAATAAATTACAGCTAAGTTTTCGGTATCGTTAGGTGTACATGTCGTATCATAGTCGTGCTCATAATACATATTGTTCTCTTATTCGTAAAATATTTTCATTCTTATGTACAATTTGTAAAACGGTACGTTTTTTTTGTTTCTTGTTTCAAAGGAACAACGCTGAAATTGATCCTGCGCTCATTGTCAGTCGTGCCCGATTCGGATACTCAGGATGTGAAACTCTACGCGTCAGTGTTTCGAGGAGTCGCGGGACGCGGACGCTTTGTGGATCAGAATACGCTTTTTGTTATTGAAAAAAATATATACCACTGAGCTTCGCATGACTTGGGCGTGGGACGTCGACGAGTTCTCCTCGAAATGTCGCGGGTTCCGAAGCGCCGCGTCAGCGACAAGGCGTCGTCCTGCAAAGTCCCCAGTTCGCGTCGGCGACTCGGCGAGAGGGACGAGCTTGCTTAGATTGCGCGCAGTGGCATTCCGCGTTCCGCAATGCCGACTTGCGTCCAGAGCCGGAAATGACCCTTAATCGCTCGGAAAAGAGGTGCGCGATCGAACCGAGAAACGGAACAAGCTCGACGAAGCCCAGCCACATCGACCACGGCCTCCGACGTCGAACGTCCCGCATTCAAAGGAAACATGGCATGATTTCCAATTTTACTTTCGAAACTTGGTAAAACAAGAACGTCTTGCAAGCCCGTCGACGTCCGCGCACCAGCCGCGCGTACAACTATCGATCCGCAATGAATCCTCGGAACACTTAAAGTTTAGTTTTCGGCCGAACTTCATCGCTCTCGGAAATGCAATCGAATAAAATCGAGCACGACTGCGGAGCCGGTCACACAAGTAAGGAGGAAGATAAACATTCTTTGAGTACTCCTCGGGCATCTTATAGCTTATACATAATCAAAAATCCTTCAACATTAAACGTTTAAAATTCTCATAAAACTTTTGGCATGATATTTTTCCATCGTCTTTGCCATCTCGCTGCAAGTTGGTTTTGCATCAGCGTCCTCGTCGCTGCTTGTTCTTTATTTTGATATTTAGTGTCTCGCTAATGGTTATCTCATTTGCTTTGATTTCATGCACGTCCCCAGATCCTAGTCATTCTTCGTCGCGCTTCCGCTCCATGGCAAATTAGTTCATCTCCTCGGAGCGCTCTCGAATACCTTGATATGAGTGAACTTTAGATCATATTTATTTGGCCATTTAGTAACATACATAGTATATATATATATATTTTTATATATATATCGAATACTAACTAACACGCATTATTAAGTGTGTAGTGTTTTGTTACCGAATTATCATGAAGAATGGGTGCATTTATAGTGAAGCGAGAGGCGCTCGCTGCAAATTTAAAGTAACAACTGACGTTAACGCAGAAGGAACTACAAAATAGAGTGTTTTCCATCTGATGGTCAATTTCCGTAGTGACCTGCAGTCCTTAGTAGGTTTCACTTGACATTTTCATTCGGGCGCCGCAGAACAGCCGGTTGAGTGTGTGTGTATGTGTGTGTATTAATGTATACAATCGGAAGGTAATTGCTTAGTTAATAAGTAATGGACGTGTGCTCGTTGATGCGGTTAAGGTCGATTCGCAGGCCGACGCAGTTCAGCGCGCAGAGGATGAAACTAAAGCGCGGCATTGCGGCGCGCGCAAGGAAGAAGGGCGGCGAAGTATCGGCGTTTAATGGCGGCGCTGTAGAGGCGCTAGGGGTGCCGAAACGACCGCCGAGCCGGGCGCCGGCAACACGTGCGTCGCCGCCGCGAGCCCGTCGCGAAGCACGTGCGAAGATGTGCGAATCGTACGAAATCGCCGAACGGGACGCGCGTCCTTTCGGAGCCGTCTTCTTGTCGTCGGCGCTTTTTCGGCGACCAACGAACGCTATCACTACGGTCCTTGGCCGTCAGTGCCGGCTGGTGGTCGCGCCCGCCGCCCGCACGTCGGCGCCGGCGATTTATCTGCATTTGGCGTGCAAACCGGCGGCCGAGTTTTCATTTTCACATTCACTCCCGTTCACTGCCGCCCTCGGCGCCACTGCGTCTCTCCTGCGCACTTGAACGTATCACTTTGACCTACGCTATACTTTTAAATCACAACGCGTTTTCGTGTCGTCCGCTTCGGCGCCGCCCCCGCCGCGGCCGATTGGCGCCTTATCGCGCGCGCACCGCCGCCGCGACGACGACGAGCAGGACGCCGTGGAGGCGCGCGGTCGTCGCGGTGCTGTACCAGTAGGTGAAGCTCGGATCGCTGTGCTGGATCTGCGTCTCGTGGTCGTAGAGCGCCACCGTCTTGGTGGCGGCGCGCGCCGATTCCGGCACGCCGTCGAAGGACGCCACGCAGCTGAGGTCGATGCGCTTGCCGTACTTCTGCGGCTCGACGACCAGCCGGATGATCTGCGACGAGGACGCCAGTCCGTTCTCGTCCGGCTTGCTGCGCTTGATGTCGCGCACGTACTTGCCGGCCGCCTGGTGGCAGAACAACCGAACAATTGCCGCTGCCTCAGCAGTCCCGTGCGCCGCGCCACTCACCAGCTCCTTGTTGATGTACCACGTGATCAGCTGCGGCGGGTCTGACGGCGCCGAGAGGCACTTGGCCGTGAGGATGTCGCCTTCCGCGTAACGCGCCTCGGCATCTTCGATCCACGGCCCGTCGGCGGGCAGCGCGGCGACGGTGACGTTGCGCGTCTCGGAGATGAGCCGAAACGCGGGCGCCTCGGTGGACACCTCGCAGCGGTAGGCGCCGCCGCTGCGTTGCCGCACCAGATGATCCAACGTCAGCTGGCACCGCCGCGTGCCGCAGTCGATGGTCTCGTTGGCCAGGCGCACGCCCTGCGTCGGGAACAGCAGCTGATGCGGCTGCTGGTGCGGCTGGTACCGGAAGAACTCGTGGTCGTCCTTGTACCACTTCACCGCGTACAATTGCTCGCCGCCCATGTCGAACTGGCACTCCAGTTGCAGCGACGATCGGTAATCGACCACGCCGGGCGCGGACATTTTGGTGAGTCGCAACGAGTCGACTGCAAACCGAGCAAAAACAAACGTTCCGGCATTAATTGACGGCGCCCGACATTCGTTTGACGCCGTTTCGCGAATTATCGCTCGCGCGCGCCATAAAACGGCGCTTTGATCGATTGGATATCCGATCGTTGACCCGACGAAACGGTCCATCTTCGCCCGACGTTTCGCTCGCGCCGTTCGAAACAGCAATGAAGTTCGAATTCAGATTTATACTTTGCACTTTCGGGACTCTTTAGATTGCGGAGATGAGTCATTGCTGCGCGGTGGGAGCAAAAGGACGATGAGCAGAAGCGCAGCGGGATGCAGTGCGCTGCAATGCTCGGTGCGGGAAGAATTCGCACGTCACGCGGGCGTAATGGGACAGTTTCCGGGGAGAGTGGGGTGAAACTTCACACAAAGAGCAAACAGCGCACTCGGGCTGCGAGGTTTTTGCATCGTTCCATTTTATTTCAACGATTCTGGCGATTTCAATCACAATACATTCCTATAAATAACATCACGATTTTCACCGATTGGTCCACAGCTAGGCTGTAAAAGTTGTAACGCTTTTGAAATACGCCCGGTCTGCATTGTCGTTACTTACGTTCACAAACTCGCTTAATAATAAATATCGAAAGTGACGTTCGACTGCCCGGCGACTGGTTCGTTTGAATAATAGCATAGTCGGGACCGAAATCTTGAAATGCCAAAAATGCCGATCTCTTAACGCATGCATGACCCATCACTAATTCACGACACAATGAACTCAAATCGCTTCCGTTTTCTTTGCGCGCCGTTCGTCGACATTTCTTCCGGAAATCTTGTTCGACTCGATTTCGGCGCAAAGTTTCTTCGTGCTCCTCCTCGCATTTAATTTGCGCGTCGCCCGTCGCCCAGCCGCCCAGTCTTTTTCTAAACAATGAAAAGAAACTTCATTTGTATGCCCCCCCGATAAGCGCGGACGGCCGGAGGTTCGCGTGCGATCCGAGAAAATATTGAGAATCGAGGGAGCGGCGCCGGCGCGTTCGAGCGCGACCGGGCGGAGGCGGCGAGCGACTCGGACGGTGTTTGCACAGCAGCGGGCCGCATTAAATTCGACACCGCGCGGCGCGTCGGTTTTAATTTAGCGAAAAAAAAAAAGAAAAAAAAACCGCGTCGACGTTTCGTTCGCGCCCTTTGGCGCGCAATTAATATCCGCGTTCATTTTCCATTAATTAGTTGGATTTTCAATTTTGAAATTATTGATTTTCGATTAGGCAATTACCCAAGCGCGTAATTATCGCCGCCTTCGCGGCGCGGCGCCTTTGAGGTATTAAAATCGCCGCCACGAAGTGCGCTGGTTGGCGGCGGAAAAAAATGGCGGCGACGCGAACGGTGAAGTTGGCGGCGTCGCGCATGCGATTCGTTTCGTTAATTTCGCCCGAATTGAGAATAATTTAACGCTGTTTTAATTCGGAAAGCGCACACGACCGGCGCGGCGAGCGTCGATTGTGTCGGCATTGTTCTCGCCGGCCGACTGCCATTGTTCCGGGCCCGGACGCGACGCAAACTCGGTTTCGTTTGGCCTATTCGGCCGATCGCGAGGCCAAAGGTCGCGAGCGCCGAAAAGCGGGATTAAATTAGACCAGAAAAGCTCACCGAGCGTCGCGCGCCCTTTGTGCGTGCGCGCGCGACGACCGAGAGCGAAAAACCTGCCCGCGCGAGGTCGCCGCCCGCAAAGGGGGCGGCCAAGGTAAATCGTCCGGCCGCGCGCCGATTAACAATTAACGATCGACGATCAAGCGCGCCGCGCTTTTAATTCGTTCAGTACGCGCGCGCGTGCGAAACAACGTCGTTCGCGAACGGCCGCCGGCGCATGCGACCTACTTCGACGATGCGCGAAGGATGGGCGCCGATGGGGGCGGGCGACGCCGCCGGAAGCGCGTTCCTCGCGAGTTCTTTGTTCGCACCCGCCGACCGCCCCCTCCGCTCCGCACCTCCCGCCCCCCCCGACGCGGCTGCGGGCCGCTTCCGCGCTCGTGCGCGCAATTAAGTTTACAACGATCGTTTCCGCCGTTTGCGTGCAACGCGTTCCGGTGCGCGTTGCGGCCTTCCGACGGGGCGGCGAGAAGCGCGGAAAATCATTTCCAATTCATCATTACCTCGGTTCGTGGCGAGCGCCAGCAGCGCGACGGCGTGCGAGAGTATCCGCCACATCTTCGCTTCCGGCCGAATGTGCGCGTTTGTCAACTTCAATTTGGCAACACTTCGTCGCGCGCACTTTTTGTCCACCGACGCGCCACCGCGCGCCCGTTGGCGGACGGCACTCAGCAACATTGTCTTTCTTCGCGCGGAGCGCCGCCGCCTCCTGCGGCTACCGCCTCGCGTTGCGCGCGTCTAATTCAATCGCGAACGACTTGCCATCGAATTGTTCGTCGCGATTAACGCGATATTAGTGCGACACTCGTTAATGTTTGTGAGCGTCGGACGCGGCGCGCGTGTCGCGAGACCGTGCCGCCGGCGGGAGAAACGGCGGCGGCCGAAACGCGCGACCGGTTTGCGAATGCCCCCAAGGCTCGAGCGATACTGGCGGCGGGCGGCGAGCGACGCGTCTCGTCGGAGCGTATTAGTGGGCGTTGCCCGACGGCGTGCGGCACAGCATCCTGACGGCGCGACGTACGCGGATGCACTGTGGCGGCGGCGGCGGCGGCGGCAGCGGCGGCGGCAGCGGCGGCGGCGCGACCTCATCTGGAGCGCGGACGCTGACGTAAAATCGCCCCGCGCACCCCACCCCGAAATAGACCGTCGGCATCAAACCACTTCTTAAATTTTCAAACAAACGCGGCGAACGCGTCGCGTTAAATCGTCCGGCGTTCGGCCCCATTCCTGTTGATTTTCAACGCCGCTTATTCATTTTCGACTCCACAGCGAGCACTTTTAAAACATCGTATTGATATCGTGACGCGCGCGCTCGCCGGCCGAACGCTAACGAGCGCCACTCGCGCTTCGCGCGTAATATTTTCCTTGCGTTAATTAGACTTTAATTAATTTCGCCGTTTTATGCGCTCGTGTAAATACAACTAAAAACCCGCGGCGTTTTCTCCTGCGTTCAAACATGTTAAAGCTGTTGGATGCAACCGACCGCCGAAAGGAGCGAAATAAAACTGTGGAAACTTGAAGGGCAATCGCAATTTATGCTAATTAGCATTTTTTGAATGCGCAACAAGCTGTTAATGAATAATTTTTCGAATTAAAAGCACTTTGGTGCAATAATGCCGCGCTGTGGCGAACAATAAGTCAGATAGGTGCGGAAAATAAAGCAATCGTTCTTTTAGTGTTTTAGTAGGCAGCTTACGACGCAAACAGAAAGACTTCAAAGACTTCAAAGTGTTCTAGATTATGCAATGCAACTACGCGTCGCGTCGTACTTGGCTTATTAAAAGTATTTTTTAGACAAATACATTTTATACCCAAAGTTGTGCAGCTGTGTCATTTGTTTTTTCGTTACGTTTCCGACATTATTAAAATGATATTTTCTCGGCGCTCCCGGCCGAGGAATTTGGCGAAATACCAGATACCTCCAATCTCAGTGCTCAGGGGGGCATTCCTTCTTAATATTAACAAAGCATCTGACCCTTCCCAGCCGTACGACAAAAACACTGTTTCGGTAAAAGCTAGACGATTAGGCAATTCACACTAATTAGAAACAATTACGCCGCGCAAGAGTTGCGGCGCCCAACTGGGTTATATCATCGAGTCGATAACCCAAATTGGGTTTTTTCACTGCACACTCGACGGGGCCAAACCAGTGTAATCCTCCTCGCGAAACAGATAGCGCGCTCAATCATGCGGCCGCATGTGCGACGAACCGGCGTCGGACGGCGAGCGCGTTCGCGCGATTCCAGCAGTCCCCGGCGAGCCGGCGGCCACGCGACGGCCGCGGCCGGGGCACCGTCATTAGCGCGCGCTCGGTGCGATACGCGCGACCTGTCCGTTCAGTTCGGCGCGCGGTCCGTGTGCGAGCGCGAGCGCGAGCGGCCCCACACGCCGACGTCAGAAGAGGTCCGGTCGGTTCACTGATAGCCGTCCGAAAAACGCATCAACAACGACGCGCGCGCGCGCGCCCATTCCTTCGCCGCCGTCGCGATGGCGCGCGCAATTCGCTAAGTCGCTCGCTCTTCGCTCGACCGGCCGCGCGCGCATTCGAAGCAGTCGTTAATGCATGCAAACTGCGCGTCGATCGCGTCGAGACAAGCCAGCGCGTTCGCAGTCGTCGCCGCCGAAGACGCGTCGTCACGAAGATAATCGTCTGCGCGAGTGGCGATCGCGGCCATGTTCGAGGAGCGAGCGATTCGCCGGCGGCCGGTTGTGATGTAGTGACTGAACGCTAGTTGCTCGGTTTGGATTCGTTTCTGTTGCGACCCGCCGCAGTCGCGCGTATTCGCGGTCCGGGAGTGCGCGCCCGCGTCGCATCGGGATTTCCTCGCGATGAAGGCGTCCAGGCCGAACGCGTGCCATCTGCTGCGATCCGGCGCGCTCGTGCTGCTGGCGATCTTGAACTTGAACGCCTCGTATCCGATAGAAGGTAGCGCGCGCCAATGATTTCTCGAATAGCTCAGTAACGACCTCGGTCGCCTCGCTCCTCTCGCAGCGCTCACGGAGGATTAATGTTTACAATCTAATGCACAGTTATGGTGAAAATTCCAGAAGGCTCCGCGTGCGACGTGAAGCAGGCGGAGCTCAAGGCGACGGGGACGTGCGTGGTGGTACGCGAATGCCCGCCGGTCATCCAGAGCCTGAAGGCGCGTCGCAGCCACGATTTCGCGCGGTGCGGCTTTCGCGGCGCGCTGGAGATCGTCTGCTGCCCGAACGACGCCGTCCGGTCGGCGGACAAGGACGACCACGACGCGAAAGACCCCGGCCGGATGATCGCGCCGACGCCGTCGCTCACGACCGCCGGCGGCACCACGTCCAAGGCGGAGGTGCGCGGCCCGGCGATAAGGAAGAGCGTCCAGGGTGAGTCACGAACTGGAAGAAGCGCCGCGCGGCGACCTTCGCAATCGCTCCGCGATACATAATAACGTTCCGCTCGAATCAGCCGCGTGTCGCATTAGAGTTTGGCGGCCTTTGTGAATGGCCCGACCTTTGATCCGCGACGTGGCGCGACGGTTCGTAATGTGTGTGCATTTCGGCCGCAGCGTGCGAAGATCTCGTGGATCGCTTCGACGAACAGCAGATAAGCATCCAAATCGCCGGCGGCGTCGACGCCGATCCCGGCGAGTTTCCGCACATGGCCGCGCTGGTGTACGCCACCGAGGACGAGCCGAAGACCGCTTACAACTGCGGCGGCACGTTGATCAGCGACCGCTTCGTGCTCACCGCAGCGCATTGCATCATCAGCCAGTCCTTCGGGGCGCCGGTGCGCGTCCGTATGGGCATGACCGATCTGAGGACCAGCGATGGCGAGGAGATCGCCGTCGGCAACATCACCGTCCACCCCGAGTACAACCGGAAAAAGAAATTGAACGACATCGCGCTCGTGCAGCTCGAGCGAGTCGTGCCGTTCAGCAACAATCTGCATCCGGCGTGTTTATATACGAAACCCGACGACCCCAAGGGACTGATCGTGTCGGGCTGGGGACATACGCAAAGTGGTAAGGCACATGTCGCGCGCCAAACGTGCGAACGACTTCTTGCTCATCGACGTCGGTGTCGACTTTTAGCCGGCGAAACCAGTCCGGTCCTCCAGAAAGGTATCCTCACGCCCGTCGATGTTTCCAAGTGCAACGACTCCTACTCTCGGGCGCCGCAAGGCAGCACCATATACCGTAACCATTTCTGTGCCATTTCCACCGATGGAAAAACGGACGCGTGTCAGGTAATCGGCCATCGCGCAAACTGCGCTTCGCCAAACGCATCGCACTAATTCTCGAACATTGCAGGGCGACAGCGGCGGTCCCATCCAAACGGCGGGGCCAGTTAGTAATGTTTACTACATTATAGGCGTGACGTCTTTCGGAAGAGGCTGCGGAGGGACATATCCAGGTGTTTACGCTCGTGTTCATAGTTACCTCGATTGGATCGAGAAGGAAGTCTGGCCTAGATAAATCGACGCAATAAACTGTTTAGTTTTTAGTCACACCGCCTTTCGATATTCCCTGGCAAACTTGCGCTCCGATCGTGCCTTTCATACCAGTGAGAATTTCATTTATTCGTCGAAGAATTTGCGGCGAAGCGCTCGCTGGTCTGATAACATCTAGCCATTTACAGCGTCGAATTCGGCCGGTTTCCCCGATTTGAGTCATCGCTCAAACGCATTAAGCGCTTAATAATATTTGTTTACGGCCTGATGTGCACAAGTTCAAGTTTCTTAGGTCATCTGCGCGCAAATAAAGGCGCAGATAATCCTACGTTTCGTGCTTATCTTTTCAAAATAAACACGAAGTTAAACAGACGCTAATGAAATCTGCGAGATAGGAAACTGGAGATCTCATCTAATGCTATGCCAATTTATGCAATTTTTACTGTTTTCTCGCATCCCTTTGCGAGCTTTCCTTATTTATTCCAACTTAAACTGTGCCATTTTGCGGGATATAAAGTTTGTTTCTCAATGTAATACTTGCTCGAGTCAACAAAAAGGCAAAAGCAATATATCTTTATACTATGTTACAGGATTCTTGATACATTTGAAAACTTCGCTATTTTCAGCAGAAAATCGGATTTTGTATTTAAAAGAATAAAATATCGAATTTAATAAATGTTAACGTCTTCATTGACTTGCACTAAGAATGTTAACTATAATTAATAGTAAGCTATATGTCTTGAATACACCTAATACACAACGCAATTATCAACACCGAATATAATATCCATGCAGATATCTAGATATTAAGATGACAAAAGAAAGTACCACAAACATAATTATTAAGTTATACAACAAATTAAACATAATTAATCCAGCAATCTATCGACGGCAGCCATGCTGGCGTAAAGAAGAGTTGCGAAGATGATATTTGGACGACTTTTAATGTCTCCTGGAGGTAAACTGAACAAAAATTACGTTTGGGCATAGTCTATTGGATTCAAAGAACGTTTTACGTTACTAGAGGGCACTGCAAATAGTGTGGGGTGCATGTACACCGGTATATAAGGAACTGGGCATTCGACGTCGGATTCTTTTAAGCTTTGATTTTTAAACTTGAACCGTAACGTCAACGCCGAATTGAATGAAGAATCAAGGCTTTGCTCGTGTTTTTCTTGCCTGTTCATTGCTTCTGCTAAAAGCGGCATCGAAAAGTTGCGTGCAATTATGCTAGGACGCGTGAGCGACTTCAAGATCACACGAAATGCATACAGCTGTAACAACGCGATAACACAAATAAACGCGAAATTTATGCGTCAAATTCTACGCATTCGAAACCGCCGAAAGCCTTAAGGATTGCTTGTATTCTGTGATATTTTCAAATTTTGTGCAAAGATATTTCTCCGCCAGGTGGTGCACAAGACATGTTTCGTTCTGGGCGTGCATCCGGTGTCGTAGGGCGCGTTCAAATATTTAAAAATTGTAAATACGTTTCCGGGACGAGCGGGTGGTATCTGGATCACGGAATTCGTATAAAAGCGTAGCAGAGCAGTGGCGCAATTGAATGGGTAATTTATGCATTAAATTCTACGCGTTTAAAACCGTGGAAGTCATCGAAGGTAGCTGGTGTCCTATCGTGTTTTCAAATTTCGTGCGGAATTATGCCGCCGCCAGGTGGGGCGAGAGCAATATCCGTTTGGACTGTGCATCCGGAGTCGCACTGCGAATGATCGCCGGAATCGTTCTTTTCACTGCAACCGCCATCCTGGTAAGATCGGTTCCGCGAGTTTTCGACGATCGTGTAAAGATTGCAAGCTTGTGTGCATCATGGCTTCTGCCGAAGCGTCCGACGAGTCCTCCAACGACAACGACGACAAATCCTCGTCCGATATCGAGCCCGACGTGAAGGCACACGTTCTCGAAGGCGCGATAGCCGGTAGGTCGCGCGTTCCTTTTTTTCTTCTTGCAAATGGCGACGGCGGTGCCTCGTGGTCGGTTTATTGTTCGTTCGTCAACGCGGCGCCGAATTGCATTTTAACAAAGTTCCGTCGTACGGCAGCGAGAATCAATTTCGGGAAACGGATGTTGGCACGAATAAACACCGTAGGCGTCGTCGGCAGACGGCCCACGCCCTCGCGTTTATTGGATTCCATATTTCGCATCGTTTTACAGGTTGTTGGCGTGGTGATGGTGTGGAGCGCATAAGAATTTCCCGAAGCTGAATAAAATGCATGCAGTTTTCTGCAAAAAATCTTCTCGATTTCATTTTTTAAACCTTAATGCACAAACCACTATGTTGGCGTCGGTATGGGTGGACGTAACGTTAATTAGTTTTGTGAATTCATCAATTTCAGCTGTTAGTCCGCCGCCGACCGAGACTCGCTCGCTCGCATCCTCGACGATTAAGAAGATTTCGCGTGCGACGATTAAACGTCGCGGAAGGCATCCGGTCCGTCCGAAAGGCTCGCCTGTTGCTAGACCGGGCACGCCCTATCCATCGGCCATGCGAAAATCCCGGGAGCTGCGGCGCGTGTCTTCCGCCAGCAGTCCGACGAAAAGGCCGGGGTCGGCTCCGACGAAGCGTTTGTCTTCACGCCGCCCGCCGCCGATTGCGGGTGGCGCTTCGGCGCCCGCTGCACCGAGGACGTCGCGGCCGGCGCTGATGCCGCCGAAAGGAACGCGCGGGAGTGGACGTCGCAGGTCGTCCACCGCATCGCCCAGGGTGACGGGGAGCAGAACGCCGGAGAGACCTCCTTCTCCGCGGTTGCCGCGCAGCAGATCCGCAATGGTAAGTCTCCTCGATGCCAGGCCGGGCGCACCACGGCCTGTTCATCTGGCTGCGGCATTCAACCGTCGCTCCCGCTCTGCTACCTGCTCGACGACGTTGCGCGCGTCTACTAAAACATCGTTCGACCATCTGGCCGTTTCTTCTCCATCTCATGGCTTCGATGCGGGCGATGTGCCGCCGACAAGACCGAGATCTGGCACTTACACGAAGCGTAGCGGATCGGTTATTTTTGACCCTGGGGATTTGATGAAATCGCTGGTGCTCTCTATGCCGGTACATCTATTCACCGACGATACGCCTAGGAGACCTGGTGGATCTATCACCTCACCCCAGATGGACGACAAAGTTCCAGGGGTGCTCACCGAGGCTTCGTTGGCCCCAGCCAGCTTGACGTCTCCTTTGCAAAAACCTTCTGCGACAAAGCCTCGCCAAGTACGAGTCGCTCGCGACGGAACTCTCTTAAGGGTTCGCCCAAGATCGTCGGCGTCAACGGTAGATGAACCTTTGGCTGGCCCATCGCGCTTTCCCGACTGGTCCTTTAGCCACTCCGATGCTGGTGCGCAGGGAGCACACAAATTTAACGGGAAATTTCTCACCAGAGAGGAGCGCCTCAACGCCATGGTCGATAAACTAGGTTTCCAATACAGCTCGTCAGACTCCGAAGAACTAAACTACGATAGTCTACAACAAATGAAAGCCTATTACACGGATAACCTTGAATATAGGCAGAAGATGTCGCTTTTGATTTTAATGCCCGAGTTGGTTGGGGCACGCCGAAAGATTGAACGCGAACAGGATGCAAAGAAGAACCGAACACTCGCCATATCTCTGAAGGCAGCGATAAATGTCGGGGCGACAAAGAGAGCGCAGGACTTGATTACTAAACATCCAAAACTCCTCGATGTGGCCATCGCCGAGGCCAGGGACACACCGTTACATCTGGCCGCAGCGAATAACAATGTCGCTCTGGTTGAACATCTTCTCAAGCTGGGCGCGGACGTCTGTCCTAGAAACCGGGACAATCTCACTCCCTACACGGCTTCGAACAATCAGAATATCCGCCGAGCGTTCCAACGCTTCGCGCAGTTGAACCCCGACAAATTTGACTACGCAAAGGCACGTATTCCCACCGGGAAGAAACCCCTATCCGTTGCTCCGCCGCCGCCGCCCAAGATGATATTCGCCACGAATAAGGATGGCAAGGTTGTCATGAAACGTAACCGAAAGCCCTTCATGAAGAAGAGCGACGAACCGTCGGTCGCCTCGTCGCCTGAACAGAACGTTCCCAAGGTTGCTGCGCAGCAAGACGAAGCTGCCGCTTTTCCTGCAGCATCTCGCGCCGACGACAATAAGGAGAACACGATGCCAGTCCAGAGTGACTACAACTCTGATAAGATGGTGTGCCAGAGAGTTTTGAAGATGTTTGACTTCACCGATTTGGAAATCGAGATTTACTCCCAGGCCTACGCCATGCAAGCCGAATTGACCGCGTTTGCCAATAAACCGGTGACCACCGTGAGCTGCCACATCTGCGCTTATCCGCCGTGCAACCCGAAATCGCTCTATTCGGTTGAAGGTAACTTGTTTTGCAGTCGGGAATGCATCAAGATATATTTTCTTGACCGCCTGTAAGGGATTTCTACAGCTACGGATTTCTTTTCCTTTCATCATTTGTTTGGAACCTTAGAGACATGTTTGTATTTCATCATTTCTTAATAAATGTCTCGACTCATTTTCATTGTCTCTATTGTAAAATATTTTTAAATTGTGCTTAAGCATTTTCAGCATCCCGGCAACGTTGATAGTAATTTATGTTAACGTTTTGGGGAAGACACCATCGGTGTAGTACAAATCAGGTTTGATTTCGGTTTTAACTTCATGTTCGTAATTACATATTCGCATTTATACGGGCATAAAGTACTTTATTTTCCACCGAAAGCCATAGTAGCGCAGCAAAACAAAAAGTCATGAATGTACAGTAAAAATTTATATTTTTGGGACCACTGGCGACATCTAACCGAATTCAGTATCCCAACGTACTGTCGCTTGAAGACGGTGACGCTAAATATGAAAACTACTGCATTACATAGGGATAATTTTGTTGTAAAATGGCATTTTATTTTATATTCGAAAGTGTTTTTCATTCCGAATTCTATAAGATTTTTAATGTTAATTGGTTATAGTTATAATAAAATGCCTCGTGAGCGCCTTTACTTATGCAACTAAACAATCACTTTCTGATCAATGTAAATTCCGTGTGGATTTTGAGCTCAAGTTCTTGGATTTTCTTCGTTCAGGTGGTTTAGTTTGTTACGTTCAGGCCTTCCGTATGTAGCCCCAGTTTCTGCGTACTTTTGTCGCTAAAACGCATGGTCTCACCATTTCTGTAACAGTAATATTCTTGAAAATTGGATTTGTCGACATTTGTAAGTATCTAAACTTCAGCAAAACAGCATGTGCTCAGAGAGTTAAATTGTAGATCGTTGGTGAACCTCATGAATCTATTCGCAGTAATGAAGGATGTGGCCGAGACGTACAAGAGCAGAAGCCTCATTAATATGAACCTTCTACCAAAAACAACATGCTGCTATTAACGCTATTGTGTATGCCACAATTATTATAACTGATTCATTCTTCACAGCATAACCAGTTTTATAAAACTGTGTGGAGTTGCTGAAATGCATACTTTTGAACCAATTTTGGTCAAGATATGTAAGTTTTTGTTTTTTTTTTAATCCTCAGGCAAGTATGATATTTAAACCTTTTCTAGGAATAAGCCACTGTCAACATATGATGTGGATGTGATGTGCAATCAGCCCAGTGTACTGGGTATGACTCGAGTATGATATATCCCTGAATTTCTACCAGTGGGCGAAATGCCAACCGAAATTGTCCGATTTTTGAAATTTTCTTTAACATTGGAGAATCGTTGGCGCTTATTATCTAGACTCGTTCCAGTGTGGGCAAGTCAGCATAGTGTGCAGTGCAGATTGATCAAAGCAGAATTGAATGTAGATTTGTCTAGTGTTAATATTTTCCGAGATATTCTTTAATTACATTAATATTGCATTGGATATTTGGCAAATATGCAATAAGGTATCTCTCAAGATTCTGCATCAAGTAAGTCTATTTAATTTGATTTTTAAATTTTGCAATTTTTCGCAAAAATCCGAAGAGGTACATCTATGCACATTTGTCAGAAATCGAATGCAATGTTAATGCGGAAAATATTAACACTAGACAAAATTGGTTAGTGTAGAATGGTAGTAGTGTAGAATGTGTAGAATAACGACAAATGTGAATAAAATGAACATTATTTATCATTCCACCATTAACAATCTAGTATCATCCTCAATTTCTTAATCTCACGGTTGAATGACAGTGTTTTCGATAACAACTGGACTTTCTAATCTTTATTCAGTGTAGAATAACGACAAATGTGAATAAAATGATTATATCCTACCATAACAACCTAAACAATCCAGTTTTATCCCTAATTTCATAAAGTCAACTTGGAAAGTTAGTGTGCT
>JAODGE020017678.1:0-13585 GCA_027574965.2 Ecitophya simulans | reverse complement strand
GAGGAACATGTTATGGTTGTCTTGATTTTCTTCCTGCTCGTTGTAGCCATACTGTGTCGCACGCATCCCGCAAAGCGCATGGAACATATAGATATATATGCGCAGCAGCTCGCTCCAATCTAGCAACTGACATTTCGCACTTCTGGGAGGGAGGTGAAGAGGGGAGGGGGGGGGGAGAAATACGGCGGTGCGCCACAGAGGATAAATGGAAGTAGCAAGAGCAGAAAGGAAAAAAAGACTCCCACACACGCACTCATCTCCGAAGTGATGCCGGCAGTCTCAAGAAGTCGGCAGTCGATTATTGCTATCATACATCCAAACACACACGCACACGCAGACGTGCCTGACCTCTGGGCTTCAGTCGGTGTGTGCAAAGTTCTTTTTTTCCCCCCCCCCCCTCTATCTGCATCAATTGCTCCCACTGGTCACTCACTTCCACAAAGTTGTTTATCGGAAAGGGAAAAAAAAAACCTCATCGCAATAAATAAATAAAAATAAAAAATATGAGAAGTGAAAGGGCAGCACCAACAGAGACGTAGACACCACTAACAACACTAGATGGCCATCACTCCTCTGCTGCGGTGGGGGTATAGCCACGGTCAGCAAGACAGCTATATATATATATATATATATATAAGAAAAACGAAGAGGAAGCCACCACTGAAAGGGGTAGAGAGAATATAGTACCGTCAGCGGATATATGAAGTGAGAGCGGAGTAAACTAAGATTCAGTTCCATATTAGTTGAAACAGCAACGATCTACTGTCTGCGACGCCATATATCATTTATCCGCCGTGGTACACACTAAGGCGTTGCTTTTTCCGTCCTCTTTCCAGGCCCCTTTCCCTTCGTACATAAATACGAAACCACTGCGATAGGTCAATAAACATAACTCTGATCGTCTTCACTAAGATACGACGTGTTTTGCGTGGATTTTTCTCAGAGATAAATTCAAACAAAAAAAGAACTCTTTGCTCCAAGCCGCACAGACGCTTCTTACCCCCTCTTGCGCCAGCACACATGTACATGAGTTGCTCCCTCTCGCTCTCTCTCATACATTCATTCGCCCCTTCTCGCGCAGCTCAAAGGTGCTTGAGCGAGAGGAAGAGAGAGAGAGCAACGTGTTAAGAAGGTGCCTATTCCTATGGTGCCCACCCCAGCCATGTGTAGGTGTGCACTCAACGCTCGATGAAACAAACTAAATGTTAGACATAATTCCAAAACCGCACAAAGCCATCTGGTGAGGCAGTTACCACGAGGTGCCCCATGCTCTGCACCTTGATACCGCGCGAGAGACCCTTCCACGCTTGTGGATATCCCCCCAGGACGTTATTTAGCTTACGCACATCCCACAGGTAGAGGTTCTCGCCGACGCTCGCGGCCAAGTGGATGTCATCCACATCCAGGCCCGTGACAAAGTTCCGTAGCTGCAAGGTATGTGCAGTATGTGCACTAATACCATCGGTGGTCGATGAGGCGTCGCCACACGATGACGTGATGCCCCCCGGCACGCGCAAATCCCACGAAAGGATGCTGCAATCGAAGGAGCCTGTGAAGAATTGGTTGTTGTCGCGCACAGTGAGGGAGGGTATCTTGCGGGTGTGCTCCGTGAGAATGCTCAGAACCTTCACCTGCTCCACATCCACGACACAGACACTGCCGTCGCCCCCGCCGACCATGGCAATACTGCTGTCCGGAAGGCAATCAATCACCTGCGTATTCGATGGCAGCGGCGCGAACTCAACAATGTCGCTGTTTGGGGGGCGAATGACAATGTTGTTGTGCAGGCCACCAATCAGGAGCGGGGAGTCTGCCATATTTTTCAGATACCCCACAGAGTACACGTCCGCGCCGAGGGCGGTGGCGGAGGTTGGGGTCAACATGGCATCATCGGGCCCCTCGCCAGCCGTCACGTTCCACGTGGCAGAGGTGCCGTCCTCACAGCCCGTCGCAAAGTGAAACTTGTTCTTGAAGGTTACATCCCAAATGGCACCCTCGTGCGTGTGTGCCTGCAGCAGCGAGTTACCTAGTGAGTCTAAAAAGTAGACGTTGCCGCAACTGGAGCCCACCACAAACCGGTCATCCTCGCCAGCCATACTGACGCACAGGAAGGTGTCGTTCGGCACACCGCTGAACGCCTTGACAAGTGCCACGCTACCACTGACATCGATGGGATTGTCACGGCTGCGGGACTTCACCACCTCTCGTGGGGCAATGTCCACAATGTCGACAGCCGCGTTGATGCGCACGCACCGCTTGCTCGGCTTCTGAACAGCCACCCCAGGGCCCTTGAGCGCCTCGTCTGTGGAAACACGGCGGGAGACGCCGAGTGTGTCGGCGCGCACCAAGCGATTGCGTGAGCTAGACGTGGCCATGGAGTCGGCCAGGATGGACGAGCCCTGGAACGAGGACACCATCTTCACAATCACCGCATCGTGGATCAGCCCCTTAGGGAAGTGCGGGTGCTGCTCCAGTGAGATGAAGATCCTGCTGCGGGGGTCGAACCCGCTCAGGCCGTGGACCTTGGCATCGCTGAGCAGCTCATCGAAAAGCATGCACATGTTAATAGACTTGTGCCCGTTTAGTATCACAAACCACGCGCCCGTCCGCATCGCCTCAGCGAACTGCTCCGCAAACGCCTCGGGTTTCGGGCGCAGGCGCAGCTTGAGGGCGAGGTTGAATCCGACAACGCGCCGCTGCTGGGCCAGCGCTAGCAGCTCAATCTCGGCGATGGGGTTGACGTCCTGCACGACGCAGATGATTGGTTGTCCAACCTTTGCCTTCTCCAGCGCCCGTACCAGTCGCCCTCTAATGGACGTCTCCCCAAATCCGCGCGACGATGTGATAGAGAGGCGTATTTTATCGAACTCCAGAAGGTCCGGGGCCGGGGGCTCGCTGTTGAAGACACTCTCTGACAGCGTCGTCATATGGTTGAGCGGCACAGTGTTAAACTCCGCCGTTGAAACGTCTGCGTCCTCCATGGAGAAACTATGGCTGTTCTGTGGGTACAGAGCTGCGAGGGTGGCATCCGCGGCTGCCTGCACGGGCCGCCCGTCGCTGCACAACCCGGCGCTGAAGGACAGACGAGCCGCTGTGCCGGCAGCGGAAACGGCGGTCTCCGTCGACGACTCCTTTTGCAGAACAACGATGGATGGCGCAATACTTTCCATCATTTCCTGCACAGCCTGAATGTCAGGCTCGACCACACTGCTGGGGGCGCCGTCGAAGGTGACGCTGTGTTCAATATGGATGTGCTCCCCACTGTCTCTGATGCGCTCAAAGATGACATGAACAGGGCTGTCAGGGTGTAAGACCGCCGCATGCCGCAGGGTGTGTTTCAGCTCGCCGCTGTCACTGACAGTAACGCCGTTGATAGCAACTAAGCGGAGCGTCGAGGAGCCCACCTCCCGCACGAGTGAGTCGTCGGCGCTGTCGAGGACGCCTTCTATTCTGCAGTCAGGGGAGAAGGCAAAGCTATCTGCGAGCGACGTGACGGTGGTGAACACCTCAAGAGAGGGATTGCCAAGCATTATGGTGAGGACTGTATGGTTCCTTCTTTTTTTTGATCACTATCTTCACCTTGGCTGCGCCTCTCTCTTTATATACGTGTGTGTATGTGTTTGTATGCACACAGAGTCTGCCTACGTGGAGGGGGTCTGCAGCCAGAGGACGAGGAGATGCGGACAGAAAAAAAAATCAATATAACTCGTCTGTGGAGGAAAGACAAACGACGAGCCGAGAGCTATATGAGAGCGTATACACACGTATGCCTGTGTATGTGTGCGTACCAGTGAACACCCTGGTGGTACGCTATATAGGATAAAAAGTAGCCGAGGCGGGCAGGTAAATTATGCAATCAAGAGAGACTAGGCACAGAGGAACGTATATAGAAAAATCTGTGTACCTGGAGTAATTGTGCGTTGTTTCCAACCTCTAATACGCTGGTGTTGCTATGTGTATATATATATAGATGCGATCTACAGAGGTAAGTGTATATACAAAAAAATCCAATGTAACCACTGAGAGTATTTAAGAAAGATACTGTTTAGGATGTATATATATATTTATGTGTATGTATATATGTGA
Source organism: Ecitophya simulans (assembly GCA_027574965.2). NCBI lineage: Eukaryota > Metazoa > Arthropoda > Insecta > Coleoptera > Staphylinidae > Ecitophya > Ecitophya simulans. Next base: position 9,499 of record JAODGE020017678.1, on the reverse strand, counting down.
CGGGTGTGCGTACTTTGCCCTCTTGTAAATGTGATCATATGAACAGCAACAACAACAAAAAAGAAGATGCATAGCAGAGCCAGTAGTTGATATTGTACGATTCAGGCAATAAAATGCACTCTCTCAAGCTCCGGTGAGTGGAAGTGTGTGTCAGCTCGGGCTTGACGATAGGGAGCGGGAAACTTTACCCAGTAGGATGTACTTTGTTTACGGGAGGAGGGGGAAGAAGAAACACTGAAAAAAAAAAAAAGAAACATCTAAGTGTGTACACAAAGAAGGTGAAACACAAGTCACACACACACACGCACAGTGTGGTGCCATCTGAGTCTACGCAAAAAAGGGGTTACATTTGTATCTAATAATAAAAAATCATCAACAACCTATCATAGTAGTAATGAACGCCACAACAGAACTAAAGGAAAAAAAAAGATAATACAAGAGATGCGACAAATAGGTAGGACTGCTGTGATGTAATGGAGACAGCACATATATATGCGTGATAACATATAAGCAACAGCTAACGTCGTTAGTGCTCTGTGTATGTATGAGTGTACATATATTCTCTTCACACACGTACGCACAGACGTCAACTACCTGCGGCACACGCACACACAATTCTATACGCCACGTAAAAAAAAGAGAGAAGGACAGTTTAGGGGGAAAAAAGGTGAACTCAACCATACACAAAGGCATCAACACAGAACCAAGCATACAATACATAATAATAATGTCAGTGTCATATGCTAGTGTTTGCCATTTTTTTACCTTTTACCTGATCGTGCTACATAAAATAATGCTCTCCTCCTTTTTTGTTTTCTTCGTTCCACGAGAACAATCTAATTTGGCACAGTAAACAATAAGGGGCGCTCTTCCCCCCCCCCCACACTTCTTCTTTTCTTTTGCGGAGGGCCTTCGAGATTACTACTCCTTTCCATCGTTATCCCCGCGTCAGCCTCCCCTCCCCCACTCTCACTCTCACTCTCACTTCTCTCTCCTCTCTCATCCTCGACATGCTGGTAAACTACTGGCACCGCGAGCGACTGCGGCGCTCCAAGGATGCTGACGGAGACTGTGAGTTGGAGTGAATCGAGTACAAAGTGCGTTCCACGTAATCACGCCGCTGGTGGCGCCCGCCACCGCGCTGCTGCTGCTGCTCAGCGTGTCGTCGTGCGGCGATGCCAACGCATGGTGGTGACGAATTCGCGGCCACATCGTCGATAAAGCTGTCATCGTTACCGCCATGCTTGCGGGGGTGGTACAGGGGAGAAGAGTTCTGGTAATGCACGTTCTCCTTGTTCATGGTACCTGATGCGTAGTTGTCCGCACCGCTGCTACTGGGGGCCCCGCCAGCAGTGGCAGGGCCCCTACCGCCGTACAGGTCTGAGAGTGGCACATCGTCATCCACGGTAGTGCCGGGTGGCCTGCGAGACCCTTTGCGCTCGTAGTATGGCCCACGCGAGGCAGAGGAGGAGCCTCGCTTGCGGGGATACTGTCGCTGTCCTTGCAGAAGCCGGCTCTTCAACCCATCCAGCACGGAGAGCGCGCTCCGCACACCATCCGCGTAGCTGTCCCGTGCACCGGTACTAGTGCTGCCATCCCTGCGTATGCCGGGGCTCGCACGTGCGCCGCTCCCCGTTACTGGCTTCCGGCTGCCATCGACGCTGTGACTCTCCATCACCCTCCCACGCTCACCAGCAGTGATCGCTCGTGCCTGTGGCGAGTGGTTCTGTGTGTTGCGCAGACTCTCCCGTGCCCGCCGAATGCTCTCACGACGAACCTCCCGTTTCGCACGTGACATCAGGCGGCGCTCCTCCCGCTCAAGGAAGTCAATCTGACGCTCAATCTCGTCACCATTGTCGTCGCCACGCAGGCACCCTGCCACCTCCATTGGTGCGGGTGACAGTGACGCTGAAGAAGGCAGTGGGGGCCGCTCGGGATATCTCTGTTGCCGCTGCCGCTGCCGCACCAGCTCAATGTCGTCACGCACCATCTCGTGCGCCAGGGCCAGGTCTGCGTACTCCCCCCTCGCCGTTTGAACGGCTCTGCGCAACTGGGCCAAGGTTGCCGCCCTGCTGGCATGCGGAGAGAGACCCCGGGCAGGTGATGGCGAGGGCAATGTCACCTCCTCAGTGTCAAGTGGCAGTAGCATCTTGAGCGCTGGCACACAGCGCGCGGAGATGCGCTCCATGCACACGGCCCACTCGTACTGCACACGTGCCCGCCGCGCCGTCTCGGCCTTGACAACCAGATCCAGCTCGCTGATCTGCCGCTGTCGTGCTTCGTGCAGTCGATACTCCCAGCCCGCAAGATCGGTGTCGGCTGCGGTTGCCTTATCAGCGATCTCCTCCTCTAACCGCGCCGCCTTGGCTCTTCTGTGTTCGATCTCCGAGGTGATATCGCGCTGTCGGTGGCGCTCTGCCTCTATAAGCTCCTTGTTTCCTGCACGCTGCCGCGCCAGTTCGTTGAGCTGGTTGTACAATCGCCCCATGCGATCAATCGCAGTAGCGTGGTCATGTGCGATGAGGAGACGCTGTGCGTTGGCTAGGGCGTGCATGGAGTGCGCCACCTGTGACTGAAACGTGGTGACCACGTTGGTCGCGGTATTTGCGCAGTACATGTAGCCATCACGAAGTCCACGCTGATATTCAGCCTCGCTGGCCTCCTGCACACCTTCGATCAGCTGCCTCGCGCCATCGCTGTACTGGTGCGTGAACAAGGGCGGGATTGTGAGCACAACGACAGGGTCGTTCTTGATCTTCATTGCGCGCTGTGTGAAGCGGAGCGTGGCCACGGTTTGATCAAAGTTGTCTCGCGAGGGGTTGATACAGCAGAGAATGAAGGTGATACCCGACCCCCCGAGGCAGGTGCGCAGGATGCGCGTCAGCTTGGCATCGCGATAGGGAACATACGGGCGCTTCTCTACGATGGCGTCCACCACGTTGCCAAGTGTGAGTAGACTGCGGTTAATGAACCCTCCCTCACGCAGTGATTGGCCCTCCGTGTTGGCTCGGGCTGCCGACTCCGAACCAGCCAAATCGACGAGGTTCAAGACACTCTTACCAGCGCGGTTGTTTCGGTGAATCTCAAAGGTCAGGATAATGTGTGAGCGACTGCTGTGGTCGTTCAAGTTCGTCACCCCATACTTGCGGTTGCGCTCTGCGGCGCTTTGAAGCCGCAGGAAGTCGTCAAATGTCTCCACCTCCACTGTCTTCTTCTCAAAAAAAACACCGCCATCGGGTGCGTCATGCAGGGCCAGCTCCCCGCGCTGCGGCTCGAGGAGATCCTTCACAGATTCGTTGTAGATCTCAGTGTAGTAGGCGCGAATCGCCGTGCCGTGTGTGTGCTTCCTCAGCTCTAGCAGAAGCCTCGCCGTGCGAGGAACAATCCCGCTGTCATCATCCGTGCCGATCATGCTGTGGGTCTTACCGCTCCCCGTCTGCCCATATGCCATCACGGTCACATTCTTACCATCAAAGGCCGCATGGGCAATAGCCTCGATGCCCTTGAAGATGGCACTATTGGAGCTGTTGCTGGGGTGGACCTTATTGTACACGTAACGCGTGTTTGGGTTGGCGGTGCTGTACAGCACCGTCTCCGCACTGGACCACACGCACCGGTCGACGCCGGGTCGGACACGCACATGCACCTCTATGCTCATTTGACCTGAGGAGCAGAAAGGGGTGTGAGGGAGCAAGTGGTGTTATTGGTGGTATCTCTCTACCTAATCGCCTCCACTTATGGTCAGTCAGGGTGCGTGCGTTCTTGAGCGATGACGCACTGGTACTGGCAACGCACGCACACACGCCAGCGCGTGTGTGGCAATCAGGCTCTAACGAAATCCTATGAGTGCGTGTACACAGTACACAGAGGCCCTGTAGATGATGCCCTCCTTGTGAGTAAGCGAAGGACTGGTGCTAAACGTTGCAGGTGATATACGAGCTCTTCTCTTCCTCGGCCCCCCCTCTTTCTTCCACCTCGCCTATGTTGTGATGATGCGTCACAAACGCTCTCCTCTCCCTCTCACACACGCACACGCAATGGTGTCGGTGCCAAACAGAACGTCTCGTGAGGTACGAGGAAGAGGCAGCCACGCGCGCGGAGACTGGTGCGGTGACTCTACGGTTGAAACAAGCAGTCCCGAGAACGGTCCCAAGCGGGCTTCTTTTTCTTCTTATTTGTTTGCTGTGCAGGTGCGTCAACGGAGAGATCGCTTTTGTGTTTGTTTACTATGCACGAGTAGAAGAAGCATGAGAATACATACAAAAAGAGAGAAGGCGTTGCACAGGTTATGGCGAACGTTGCTCATGCAATAGGTAGTGGTTTAATTTCATCGTAAAAAACATGGAGTACGGATACAGGAAGGAAAGCAGAGTTGCTGAACCACAAATGCTATTTTTTTTTTTTCGTTTAGGTGTCTGTGACGGAGATGCTTTGGTTTGAAGGGAGGAGAGGGGGAGGGTTTGCAATGAAGCAAACTACACAGAAATGGATATATGAATACATGGATTGAGCTCGCTCACTACAAACGATGTAGGTACGTGGCAGTACATGACGCTATCGAGCTGTGTTCAGCTGCTGCTATGTGGGTATTTGTTTCCTCTCTATTACGCACACACACACTATATATAATCTACTTTGCATTTTTCCCCTTAATTTTTTTTCTTAGATAAGGTGCGTAGGTGTGAGAGGTGGGTAATTGCTACTATTTTTGTTAGTTGCTGCTGTTAATTCGATACGCAAGTGTGTGTGTGCGTGTGTCCGCGGGACGTATCTGTGCCAGCACAGAGTCCACACTTTTTTCACACAGATGACCATGCATTTTGAACGATCGAGATTCAAATGTTGGAAACGAGTGAACGACTAGCTGCAATTCATACAACACGAGAACGTAACGATGTATACAGGATGCACGAATGACAGTAACGTTTCTATTATTTGGAAAATAAAAGGGGAGCACATTTGAAAACATGTGAAACACAAAGAAAGCTAATATACGATGTATATACATATATATATATAGTACTATAGAGATGCTGAGCAACGGGGGAAGAAAGTGTTTATGCGCAATAATCGGACATAATGTGCCAACAAACGCATCAGATTGACCTCACGATTCGGTGCAACGAAAATGCACAGAACATAAAAAATGATGTCGTACCAAAGAAAACAGAAACCATAAAATAAAAATAAAAGAATGGACAGAGAGACCACCATGAAAGCGGTGGCATCAGTAGCAAAAAAACAAAAGCTCCATCTCTTTGCGATACGTGAGAAGGAAAACACAAAAGCAGTAAAAACCGTTTTGAGCAACGCAAAGATAAACAATGTTAATAGCAAAAAATGGTAGTACCCAGGTTAGCTTATGCGATGCCCAGAGCATAAACATAGATATATATTTGTAGTATTTCTCTTCTTTTTTTGTTGTTATTGTTAATGTGCAGGTTGTTGATAGTATTCGTGTGCCTCATTACTGCTTCTCTTTTGGTTCTCAGTAATCTCTCTCTCGATCAAAGCACAGCGCTTATGTATACGTACACACACATTTATAAATCTTCTCGGCCTCGCAAGCAGTTCACGACAAAAAAAGGCGAAGTCGTAGTCAGCGGATGTTGAAGAGGAAAAAGGAAAGTGGCAAGGAGAGAGTAGGCACCAGCACCACACACTTGCCCCAGATTTAAAATAAAATAATAATAATAATAATAAATGCCAGAGCTAAAGTGGGGGGGGGAGGAATACGAAATTAGTCTGACGAAGTCAAGTTGCGTCGCCGCCACAATCGCACCCTCGTACACACGGCAAAACAAAAAAAAAGCAAAAGAAATACAACTAAATGAGATGCCAGAGAAAATAGCAATAATGTAGCATTCACACGAACAGCAGCACAATGCCTTGCACACACTTGTACGCACACACACACAAAAAAGGCAAGTCCAAAGAGACGCACATCACTCTCTTTCAAAATCTCCCCAACAAAACACAATGTACGCGTGTGTGCATATGTCGGTTTGTGCTCGGTACCAGACGACTTGTTACCATCATCCCACGTACTCCCGCCGCTGTTCCACTCTCAACTCCTGCAATTGATTTATTTTCCAGTTTCTGGTGAGTAATCCAAATCACTTTCCTCGCCTCCCCACCCACCACCACCTGTCAGACACGGGCACGGAGGCATCCAGTGCGCTACACTAATGAATTGCCGATCCCCCACAGCAAAGTGCTGTGCGGAGGCCCTGCCATAGTGCTCCCGTATGGGGAGTACGGTATAGTGCCATCCTCACCCATCGGCATGCCTACCGGGGCGCCGCCGTGCATGGGAGAAAAGAGGGAGGGTGGTGGCATCGCGAGAGGCCCACTGGGAGGCGGCACCATGTACTGCGGGATTATGTGTGAGCGCATGTCCGGTTGCGGGGGCAGCGCTGCCTGGAGGCGGCGCTCAATATGCAGAGGCACGTGCTCGGCAAACGCGGGGTTGCTGGCTATGAACATGGAGAGGTCCACCGCGGTGCGTGAGACGCAGGCGCCGTCCAGGCAGCAGAGAACGCGCTTGTGGGACGCCAGTGCCGCCGCGGCGTCAGTCTCCGGGAGCTGCACAACCGCGCTGCTCATGGAGGAAGCCACCGTCGTACCAGACCTGGCATTGCCCGTGCTCAGCATGGCGATCTGGCTCATCGGGAGTGTGATACCAAGCAGCGAGAATACCCACGAGATGTACTCCGCCGATGCACAAGCGAACACACCTCCGATGAACAGAGTGGAGACGGGCACTTCCCCGCTTGATGGATACTGCTGACCGGCGGCTGCAGCGGCCATGGCGGCGTCCCCGGGGTAGGGGTGATAGGTGGCCAATTCGCTTCGCTGCACCGCGGTGAAGCTCCCGTTCCCACTACCGCTCATGGTCAGAGCACCGGGTACTGGAAGTGAGGAGCCCTGAATATGGCAGTGGAGGGAGGGCGTGCCATGGACGGACGCGGGCGCGCTGCTGGTACTGCTGGCGGAAGCACTAACGCTAAAGTCCCCGACACCGATGGCAAGGCCAGGGAATGCGGTGGGGTAGGATGAGGGTGCCGGCCCCACTGCGTACTGCATCGCCTGCAGCGACATCGCTGTCATTGACGGCTGCTGTGGACCACTCAGGACAGCACTGTGCTGGTGGGGATGTGGGCGCGTCATTGCGGAGAGGGAGTTGCTGTACAGCTGTGAAGTGACAGCGGCCTGGTAGGTCGCGGTAGAAGCCATGTGGCCGCCATTGACAGCAGTAGCAGTGCTGGGCACCGCATATGGTGGTGGCGGCGGTGGCGGCGGGGACGCTGACTCGCCAGCATTGACATTTCCAGCCTGTCCACTGCGTTGCTGCTGCTGTGCCTGTTGCTGCTGTCCGTGAGTCCCGCTGCCACTGTGACTCACATTCTGGCTTTGGGTGCCGCTGGTAGTGTTACTGTGGCTGTTGCAGCGATTTTGGTGGCTGTCACCACCCCCGCCAGTGCTCTTCGCACATTCAATCACGACAGGGTGTGTTGGGCCTCGTACCTTGCCTTCTTCCATATCAAGCACAGTCTGAGACGCGATCAGCTCCTTCATGTCCTGTGTGGTCTGCGTCACGTAGATGCCCTCAACAGCGCAGAAAATTCGCTGATTCATCCGGAGCAGCGCAGCGACATCCTGTTCAGACGACACATAAACAGAGGCGCACCCGGTGGGAGACACGTTGCTCTTTCCGTTCTTGGACTTTCTGTGAACAAGAAAGCTGCAGGGGGGCAGCTGAACGTTGCACGCGACGGAGAAGACCCAGCTGATCACGTGCCGACCAGCCTGGATCACCTCGAAGCGCAGGCCCCCAAGAAACAGCTTCGTGCCAGAGTGGTGGCACCCGCTGCTGCTCGTGGTGTTTGAGAAGCCACTACTGCTGACAGTGTTTGCACTCCCTATATTCTTTGAATGGGATGCAGACAGGGAAGTGGTCTGAGCGAGGGTGTCGGTGCCATCCGCGGCCCCCGCCCTCCGCGCCTCCTTCTCCGCGCAGCACTGCACTCCTTCCAGGTCACTGGGGGAGGGGTACGGAAAGAACTGCGCGCCAACACGCGCCGCGAGCTCCGCGGCACTGACGCCGCCCTCCGCCTGCGCAGAGGATCTCCTCGACGGCTGACTGCCACTCGGGACCTCCTCGCTGGACGCAGGGGCCACGGCGGGGGTTGTGGTAGGTGTGGGCCGGACGCGCTCCGAGGTGGCCGTATAACTCGTTAGTCTAGCCCCCGCATCCTCTCCGTCCGCTGCAAGAAGAGCCTGCTGGTCGTCCGTGGAGAAAAGCTGATAACTTGGCAACTGCAGGCCCTGGCGGCTGTGGAGGTCCAGTGTCTCGATGCGTTGCTCAAAGTTGCTGGCAGAGGGAGTTTGTGAAACAGTGAAGGTGTCCATAGATACACTACCCGCAAGGGCGTCACTCTCGACGTGGACGAGTTCGCCCGTGTCATTCTTGGAGAACACCGGCGTCTCTTTAAAGAGCATTAGGTAAGCGCTTCGTTCTATTGTCGTTGCCCGTTTTTTTTCCTCTTTTGTTTTTACGGTTATGCCAGAATCGGAGCAAACAATATGTGCTTTGTGTGTGTGTGTGTGTGTGTGTGTGTGTACGAATGTGTGTTCTGCCTAGATATATAATCAAGCAAGCTAACAGAAAAAAAAAAAGAAATGTGAACTAAATAAATAACGAAGGTACTGACTACCGCAAGAGTGTTCAGCCCAACCCAAGCAGTCAGATATCTAATTCCTCCCCACCGTGCTATGTGTCTCACTGCTGTATGTGTAGCTTCCAGAGTGAGAGCAAAAAAAAATCAAAAACAAAAATGAATAAAGCACCTAAAGCAAAAAAAAAACGGTAATAATGTATAGAAACGAACAATATTGCGCACCTAGAAAATTAGTGTATCTCTCGTTTTATAGTTGTTGTTTTTCTCGAGCCACCGCTACTGTTGTGGCTACTACCTTCTGGGATCGCCTAAATGTGAAAGCAAAAACTGCGCTCTCGTTGATCTGTTCTTTGCAACTACGATCCTTTAACCACCCCTGATAATAATAATAATGAACTCCCGTTTTTTTTTAGTGATGGGTAAATTGACAGCAAGTGAGCACACGTGCAACAAGTACCAAATGACAACAAAGATGGTGACTTAGCACGAGAAGACACTGCTCCCTTAATTGTTATATGAGTATGGCGTGCCAATGTGCAGATACAGCTTAAATGAGCTGCACTAGAGTAGAAAGAAAAGGTAGTACCTTTAAAATATATATAACAGTAAAAATTTAAGTACCACACTGGTAACACTATTGTCTACCAAACTGAAGAGAAGTGGAGGAGAACAGGGATCTGAATTGCTGCTGGCTCACATTCTGCGAATATTCGCTCAGTGCAATAGCAAATGCATCACTTACATATATATAAATATATATATACATATAATTTGTTCATTTTAGGTAGCTAGAGCTCACGTACCCCATAGGAAAGAAT
>JAODGE020017675.1:0-12266 GCA_027574965.2 Ecitophya simulans | reverse complement strand
GTCCCAAAAAGGTGCGCCGCGCTTTGAAAAGCCGCCGCGGCGGATTTAATTTGCGTCGCCTTTTCATCCGCGTCTCTCCCTCGCTTGATGATATCAACGGACGCGAATTCAAAGCGACGACGCGTGCACGACTAACAAGTCAGTCGCAATCTTGCCCGCAGTCCTGACGTGCCGCGTACGAACATCTAAAGATCATATTCATGCCTCCCTACGTCCCACAAAGAAAAAAATCCGAAACCAACGCAAACGCTACATAATTACAGTTAATTAATCATGTTTCCGGTGTTGTGCGCCTGTCTCCTACCTAATTACCTTTCGTAATTAATCAATGGAATCATTGCCGTAATATCGCATCAATTATGCGCTTCGATGAGCGCTTTCCACGCGCAAGAAATAAATTCTTCGCACATTCAATAATACATGGAATTGGATAGAGTGGAGGCGCCGGGATTTTCATCGTGCAATGTTTTTATCCTTCGATTAGATTGATACGCGCGAACAAACTTTAATTGCTAGCAGCCGAATAGTAATAATAAAATTTTGCGGGCACGTAATTGCATTGTTCTGCTGTAAATGTCAATGTTTAATTTATTTTTGTTAAATTGCGTCGCCGCGTAAATTTGGTCGATCGAAAATATCCAAGTCGATTTTAATTGAAATTACAGCACGCATTATGAAATGTCAAAATTACGATGTAACAATCAATTGGGAATTAAACCTTCTGGCTGTCATTTGGAAATTCATTTCGCCCGCCGCCGCCGTGCGAAAGTGCGTTGCGCATTTTTACGCCGGCGGCGGCGACGCGCCGAAGAAACAAGATTTCCAATCGGGCGCCCAATCATCCCCCAAGTAGCGGCTTGTTGCCGTTACCTGGGGGCGGAAGAACGCGCGCGCCAACAAGCAGTTAACGATTATTGGGGATGAGCATCGGATGCTCACGAGCACGCACTTCACGACTTTCCAATCGAATTACCAAAATTGATGGCGCGATAATATTTGTAAAATTACGCTCAGCAAGTTAAGCAACTGTGAAGAATGTTTTTCTTACCGAAAGCAGATCTCACTTACCTCTTAAAAATATTTATTCGCCTCCACACTTTTTCGTCGTTTTGAAAAAGTGACATCGATTCCTAGAATATATTTTCGGGGCAAGAAACCGAACGGCGTATGAAAGTCCGACCGCTCCTTGGAAACGGACATAATGCGAGTATCGCCGATGAAAATGTGAAAAATAGCCAATATAAAAATTCGGCCGAGACGCAATAAACTTTTTTTCCGATCGGCTTCCTCTTCGACCACAAAACCGACCGCAGACTTGTTGTATTTTTTTGTCCCGGCGAAGGAATGAAAGTCAAAGTTATAACAAAATATTGTACCGTCTTAGTTCTAAACATCCCAACGGGAATTAGAAAACGACTGATGCACCTAACAAGTGCTGTCGAAACGTATCGATGTTAGTTATGCCATGATTATTTTCGATAGTCGTAAATGGTGCGTATAAACGACACATTTTGACACTCCAACTTGCAATTGTTATTCCCTAGCGAGGCGTTGATGTCGGTTCTGCATCGCCGATTGTGGCGCTTTCGCTTTCTGCGAATCGCGCGTCTGGTTTTCGCAGGCACGGAGCGCGATAACACGCTGCATATAAAATGAGGACGACACCGGAGATTCGTCCACGTGCGCGAGGAGTGACGGGGTGGGTGACAGGGCGTTTGCGGAAGATGCGCCGATGGGAAGGATAGAACTGGCGCGCGGAAAGTCTAAAGTGGGTGTAAAGTGCGCAAAAAGACACGAACGCCCGCATTATTCTTAACACTTCTTCCATGCGGCGAGAACATAGAAATTGTTTTCGTCGCTGAGAAAAATCGTAGGAAAATCTTCCTCCGTTTCGCGTCGTGCGCAAGTCGCTTGTCCTTCGTCCCAGGACCTTGATGGGACATGTAAATTGAGATTCTTTGACAATAAAGACGTGCGAGACCTCGCGAGATGCTGAAAAAATACAAAACCACAAAATAACTTCTTTTTCTCACTCTCCGCGTAGTTCGTGCCACGAAAATCCACAACGTTCGTATTTTAGTTTGCAAAGGTTAGAACGATTGCGAACGGGTTTCAGTACCGTTCGGTTTGTTTTGCTCGACGCGAGGATCGGCAACTCTCAAGAGATTCATTCATAACTCCGACTGATAGATCGCGAGCGCGGCGGCGGCGGCGGCGGCTCGTAAATAAACCGAAATGTCTGCCGCCGCCGCCGCTATCGCTGCGCCGGGCGCGGAATAATCTATCAGCGCATTTGATCAATAATGCAACCAATTCGTGCCCAATCCCGCGGCCGAAGCGCCGGAAGCGCAAGCGTTTTGCGTTCTTTTCGTAAATCAGTAGCGGATCGTGATGCGCGCTCCGCGAGTAATTACAACTTCCACCTCGGCGGGTTGGGTTTCGGAAGGCATTTGCTAGATTTGCAAGTCTGCGACGTCGAACTTCGCGCCGCGTTCGCTTTCAAACGCGAGCGAACTAATTAACGAAGGGCGCGACTTCCTCGGCGCCTCGCAGGTGTCGGTGTACGTGGGCGCCGCAGCCAACTTCCGAGTCGTCATAAAGGCGGCGGCGGCGGCGGCGGCGGCGGCGGAAACAGGAGATGGTAACGCTCGAGACTGCAAATGCGAAATTCGAAATTAATGTTTGTCTTGGGCGAGTGCGCCGTGCGGCTATCAAAATGTTGATTTACGCTGATGCGGCCAAAAAGCGCGTTATAAAATTTCGCGTGCGCGCAAAGCCACCGAAGCGCCGGCGACGAGTGTTGGCCGTAACACCTTCCCGGCGCGTTAATACACCCACGGTCGGCGGCGGCGGCGGCGGCGGCGTCCGCAATGAATTTTTGATCGGCGGCCGGCGGCGAACTTTTCGCGCGTCGGCCGAACACGGGATTAGCGGCGACATTTTGCGGACGGCCGCAAAAAGTTACCACGCGAGCGAGACGAGCGGCGCCGCACAATTTGTCACAGAGTGTTATCAACATGCTGCCATCACAACAAACGATGCGTTGCTTTCATAACTCCACTATTTGACGCTGAAACGTATAATTGTCGCGCATGCGCACAACTGGACACCATTTTCATAATTGCGAGAAAATTTCAAATATTTGCCTAAGGTAATGTAACAAATAATATGCTGTAATGTCTAATATACATATATGGAACCTCCATAATTTTAAACATCGATAGGATTACTTGGTTTAGTAGAAATTTTAAATATTTGCGTAAAGTGATAACAGTAGTGATGCCAGTGATGCGTTTCGTTTTGTTTGTCACGAGCTTCTACAAGTTTAAGCAAACTTCTTCCGTTATTCGGGATCAGATTTTTGCAACGTTGGATCTTGTTGAGAACCATCAACAGAATTTTAAATAGTGTCTACCTTCATAATTTAAAACATCGATAGAATTACTTGGTTTAGTAGAAATTATAAATATTTGCGTAAAGTGATAACAGTAGTGCATCATAGAATATATTGTAATGTTTTATATGCAATTATAGAACCTGCATAAGTTTAAACATCAATAGAATTACTGTGGTGTTTTCATATCATATTCTAGATGAACCGCATGCGCACAAATGAACACCAGTTTCATAATTGCAAACAAATTTCAAATATTTACCTAAGGTTTATATAGAACCTGCCTAATTTTAAACATTGATAGAATTATTTTTGTGTTTTCAAACAAAACCACAAAAATATACTATGCAAATTGACGTTAAATAGAAATTTTAAATATTTCCGAAAAGAGATATCAGTAGTGTATCATAGAATATGTTGTAGGGTTTTGTAAACAATAATAGAACGTGCATGATTTTAAACATCAATAGAAACACTCTGGTGTTTCCAAATCATACACCAGATGACACACATACGCACAAATTTGTTTGTCGCGCATGCGCACAACTGGACACCAGTTCCATACTTGCAAAGAAATTTTAAATAATTGCCTAAAGTAATATAACAAATAATATGCAGTAATGTCTAATATACAAATATGGAACCTCCATAATTTTAAACATCGATAGGCTTACTTGGTTTAGTAGTAATTTTAAATATTTGCGTAAAATGATAACAGTAGTGCATCATAGAATATACTGTAATGTTTTATATGCAATTATAGAACCTGCATGAATTTAAACATCAATAGAATTACTGTGGTGTTTTCATATCATATACTAAATGAGATGTATGCGCACAACTGGACACCAGTTTCATAATTGCGAGAAAATTTCTAATATTTTCTTAAGGTATATATAGAACCTGTCTAATTTTAAACATTTATAGAATTATTTCCGTGTTTTCAAACCACAATAATATACTATACAAATTGACGTTAAGTAGAAATTTAAAATACTTCCAAAAAAAGATATCAGTGCTGTATCATAGAATATGTTGTAAAGTTTTGTATACAATAATAGAACGTGCCTACTTTTAACCATCGATAGAAACACTCTGGTGTTTTAAATTCTAATACCAGATGACGCGCATGCGCACAAATTCACATTGCAACTCGTAGACAAAAGACAATCGCGCATCGTAAAACGTTCGAATGTGAAATCGAAGATAACCTGAAAAGTGACAATGTCGGCGATGAAGTGTTCGCCGCCAGATCGAATCGCAGCGAGCGCGTAATAACGCGAAGTTGTTTAAAAACGTGGCGAGATCGGGGTCGAGGGCGGATGCGCGTCGCCGGATGCGGCCCGAGGATGTTTGGTTGCGTGAACGCGCTTCGTAAACGCGCCGAAGGGCGCAGAAACACGCCGTGCGCGAGCAAAACGTACAAGACACCGCATAATTTGCCACACCTGCAGCTTTCCCTGCCGCCCCCCGTCGTCGCGCGATCCGGCGGCCGCGCCACTCGACGCGCAGCGCCGGCAGGAAAATTACTTTAATGCCGTTATGCTGATGCTCTTCTGCACGGCATCCGGGACGCTATCGCGCCATCTTAGACACTTCCATTATGTAAGCACTAACTTTACGCTTCAGCTCTTTATCTAACGATTTTTCAGGCAAGCACAGCGGCGAAAAAGGGCGCCGAATTCGGTATTTTTATATTTTCGGTTAGCTACACGATTCGCTTGCAACCTACATCACCTTAACGCAATGTTCTCTACTTTATTTAGCTTTCAAAAGCCAGTGATGCGTTTCGTTTTGTTTGTCACGAGCTTCTACGAGTTTAAGCAAACTTCTTCCGTTATTCGAGATTAGATTTTTGCAACGTTGGATCTTGTTGAGAACCATCAACAGAATTTTAAATAGTGTCTACCTGCATAATTTGAAACATCGATAGAATTACTTGGTTTAGTAGAAATTTTAAATATTTGCGTAAAACGATAACAGTAGTGCATCATAGAATATATTGTAATGTTTTATATGCAATTATAGAACCTGCATGAGTTTAAACATCAATAGAATTACTGTGGTGTTTTCATATCATATACTAGATGAGGCGCATGCGCACAAATAAACACCAGTTTCATAATTGCGAGGAAATTTTGAATATTTGCTTAAGGTATATATAGAACCTGCCTAATTGTAAACATCGATAGAATTATTTCCGTGTTTTCAAACAAACTCCGATTAAAACCACAATAATATACTACAGAAATTGAGTTTAAGTAGCAATTTTAAATATTTCCGAAAAGAGATAGTAGTGTATCATAGAATATCACCTTAACGGGATGTTCTCTACTTTATTTAGCTTTCAAAATCCAGTGATGCGTTTTGTTCTGTTTCTCATGAGCGTCAACAAATTTCCGCAAAATCCTTCTATTATTCTGGAATCAGATTTTTCCAACGTTGAATCTTGTTGAGAACTATCAACAGAAATAATTCTTTACAAATACGTATCAATTTGAAATCAAGTAATATTTATAGAATTCCAGGCAGTTCATAGTCGAAGATAGTGACGCCATCTATCAACATCTCTGAAAAGACAACATTGACTTGTACATCTGAAAATGTTGTTATCTACATTGCATATATTGTATTGAATGTGATATGAAAAATCACGTCGTGCTTATTTATGATTAACAGAGCAAACGCCAAAACACGCCGTACGCATCGCGTTTGTTTATAGTATTTAAATTTGCGTACAAATTTGATTGTCGCGCATGCGCACAACTAGACACCAGTTTCATAATTGCGAGAGAATTTCAAGTATTTCTCTAAGGTATATATAGTGATGCGTTTCGTTCTGTTTGTCACGCGCTTCTACAAGTTTACGCAAAATTCTTCCGTTATTTGTTGGATCTTGTTGAGAACCAGCAACAGAATTTTAAAAAGTGTCTACTTTTTAAGGAAATAATTCTTTACAAATATCAATTTGAAAACAAGTAATCTTTATAGAATTCCAAGCAACAGTTTATACCTATCAAAAGTCGCAGATAGTGACGCCATCTATCAACATCTCGGAAAAAACAACATTGACTTGTACATCTGCAAATGTAGTTATCTGCATTGCATATATTGTATTGAATGTAACATGAAAAGTTTAACGTCGTGCTTATTTATGATTAACAGAGCAAACACCAACGCGTTTGTTTATAGTATTTAAATTTGGCGTTAAATCATTATCCGCCGCCGTGCAGCCGCAGAGTTGTCGGTCGGTTTCGGACGAGAAGTTTGATATTTATGCGCGAAATTCGGCGTTGTGCCGAAATTCGTCGCGCGCGTCGTTTGTTCGCAACATTTTCAACGTTTTCCATCCGCCCGCGTTATTTATTGCGAATAGTTGGGAAACTTTTTCGGCGCGTGTCGACACCTGCGAATATGCGAATTTTATGCCGGCGCAAATGTTACGCGCGCCGCCGTCGTCGACAATTTGTCGCGGCAGGACATCAGTAATTTTACATTCAATTATGCCGGAAAGCAGTGCAACTAAAACGAAATACCTTTTATTAGCGTAATTTACAGTCGCGCAGGTCATTTGCCTGAATTAATTACTTCGCAACGCATGGCGAACGGGCCAGCGAACAAAAGACGAACGCGTTCGTTGCAATGAATCTGCTCGCGACGTTTCGCAGTTTTATTTTTCTGTTTTTTTTTTTTCGCGAGGTTTTCGTTGTCGGCGTGAAACTGCAGCGACTGGCTTTAAGTAGAAAATCAGTCGATTGGGTCTTCTTGTATTGACTCGCTCGTTTCCATCAGCGGACGCCATTTTTTACGCCGCCCTCCGAGCTTCCTATAATCTGAAAAAAAATAAAAGAAAAAAAAAAGAACGAGAAAAAAAAAGCGTAGATTGCTCGTAGCAATCTAGCCGATTCTCCTCGTTCCCGGGGCGGCCGGTCCTGTCTGGCAGGGATTCGAGGATTCAATAAATCGCGGCACTCCGCGGCCGCCCGGCGTCGCCGGGGGTTAATCCCCCGACGTGTCCGGCGCGCCGCCGACGACCCGTCAATGTCCAATTCGTTTCGTTCGATCCCACCGACGTTTCCGATTCGCCGGGCATTCGCAGGTGCGAAAAGTCGTCGGCCGCGTCGGGCGAAGTTCGCCGGACGCACTGTATGCGAGCGGCGGCGAGCTAATCCGACATCTCGCGTCTGATGCGCGCTCTTCGACGTGCGAAGAACCCTGCGATGCGCCGCATAAAAACGGACACCGCAGATTGAAAACAGATGGCGGACGAAGGAGCGAAAAAACTTTATTAATCGAAATCGAATAACGCCAAAGTTGGCGTCATTCGTTCCGCGCACAGATTCGCGAAACTGTTCCGAACTTCGTGCGGTCTTAATATGAAAGGTAAATATCGATGGTTTTTAGTCGTCGCTTTTTCGAGGGGCTCTTCTCATGCACGCGCACGCGCAACGCCAACAGATCGATCAGGTCCGCTGCAAATTTATTGCGCCGCACGGCAAAAAGTGACAGCGCAAAAGCGATGACTTCACGCTTTCCACAATGTTTGATCTTAACGTCGGAAAAACGCATGAAACGCGCGAGGGTCTTAACGTTTTTTTTTCGTTGCACTAAATGACATATCGAGGTGAATTATGAGCGCGACGATACCGGAGAGTTTAATATCGAGCGGGAATTTGGTATTCTCAATAAGGCGAAATCACTCTCGTCCAACGCAACGCATTCATAAATATATTCATGAAATTTTTGCGCACACTCGCATTGTCATCGGAGGGACGCCCGGCGTGGATTAGGCGCGCGTGCCAGAAGGGCAAGTGCGAGAAAAAGATGGCGCGCGAAGCAATTCGGCGCGATGGCGACGCGTGAAATGAGAAAATAGGCAAAAACGACCACGCGACCGCGACACGATATGAGAAATAACGCAAAACGAAGGGGAAAAAATCTCGGCGGACGATGTAAGCTTTTAAATATATGTCGGGAGCGCGTTTCGGTTGTTCGTGCATGAACGGTGCAGTTGTGCTCACCGAAGATCGCAGTGTGCGTCGATTGCGAGAGGGGACCGCAGTGTTGAAGGTCAACATTCTTTTGTTTGATGGCTCCGAATCGACGAGGGGGACACGAACGAGAAAAACACGAACAGCAACGAAAGGGGAGAAAGAGAGTCGCATTCGGAGTTTCTAACACAACTCGTTCTACATTTATACATATTATACGTTGCAATTTAATTAATGGACACCTTTCTTGTTTCAGGTAAGCCTCCCGCAAATTGGTAATTAATCCGGTTCGGACGGCACATACGTTTTTGTCTCGTCGCGCGCCCAAATGATGCCGATAAGGTAATGCGACGCAACGAAAAAGCGAAATTAGTCAAATGCGGTGACAAAAACTCTCGGCCATAATTCAGCGCCGTTCGGCTTCGGGGCACAAATTACGAAGTTATTAATTCGGCACGCCAGCCGCCACGCAGCGAAGCGCGTGTATTTGATAATAATAAATCGTCGCGAGCGCAAATTGTAAACGTTTTACCATTTTCGGAACGTCATTCGAAATGTTATCGATTCTCGAATTTTTCCCACATCGCGCCTGCCTCTGACTTACATTGATTGACAGGCGAACACGTCGGCAAATTGTCGCACGAAGTTGATGCAATCGCTCGACGATGCTCTGACATTCACCGACCTTTCGCGTTTTCTGCTTGCTCAGAACGCGTAATTACGTTAATTACTTGCTAAATGGTTAATTCGCGCGCGCGCTTCGTGCGCCGGGGTGGAAATCGTTGATGCGCACGTTCGCGATGATTTGATGTATCATTTATTTATCCTTTCAATGAGAGCCGGTCGTTTTCGAACGGGTGGATTTGTGCGCTTCCGGAGCCCGGCTTCCGGTTGTGGAGGTAAACACTGCTAATTCGGATGCATGCTCGGAATAGATATATATTTTTGTGAAGTCATCGATCATTGCGCAGTCGTCATTTGTGTGTCACCCACCCACCCCGCGAGAGGTGTGTTCATGCCTGGCCCTGACAACCCTCTCCGGAGTCCGCATCAGCTGCGGCTTTCTCGGTGTTTAGCTCCGGTAACGTGGGCACTGTCGAAGCGTTGAAGTCGATCAGAGTTTCGGCACTGCTGGAATCGCTTGCTTCGTGCGGAGCGATTCGGGCGCGGGGCATAACGGGCGCCTGGATGGTACCCATACCTTGGTGCACGCCCGGAGTCATCCCGTACATGCCGGCAGCGCTCATCAGCGACATGCCCTGAGCATTCCCAGGCCTGGGGCGCATGTCCGTCGACCCGTCCGGAGTCATTCCGAACATGCCCATCGCACCGGAAGGCATCGCCGACATACCCGGAGTCATTCCGGGCATGCCCGAACCCAATTCGCCGACGCGCTCGCCGGAATAACCCAACACGCTCACGAGGCGCGACGATATCGAACCCATCTCCGGACTACCACCGCCCGCCATCTGTTTCGCGCTGTCCGGATTCGGGTGCGTCGTCGACGACATCAGCAGCACATTCCGCCCGTCCATTCCGCCGTAGAACATGGCAAATCTCTTCTTCATCTCTTCCAACTTCCGGTGGATTGTCATCACGTCGCTCTCGATGTCCACTATCTCTTGGTTGAAGTTCCCGGCGGAGGGCGACATCAGTGCGGAGTTGCTAGCGTCTCCGGGCACTTTCCTCAACTTCATGTTGCGCGGTGGTCGCCCCGACTGGAAGCCGAAATAACTGGACGGGTCCACGATGTAGCTGCTTCGCGCCTGGACGTTGCCGTTCGACTGAGCCAGCCGCATTTGAGGCGGTTTACCATCATCGAACAGATCGTTTATGCCGTTCATGCTGTCCCAGTAGTCGGGTAAGTCGATGTCGGTGTTCTTGCCGATCTCCGGCTGCCAGGTGTGGGGTTTGCTGTGGTGCGGCGGTTTGGGCGTGTTTATCGGAGGCTGGTAATGGTTTGGCCTAGTCCACGATATCACTTGGTAGTTTGGATACACTTGGTACGGGCGGCCGCCCGGACGCACGCCCGCATTGACGTAGTAGCTGCTGTATCCACCGCCCGGATGAGGGGGTAACATTTTCTGCAATGTCTGTATTTTCTGCCTCTCGCTCTCGAACGCCGAATGGACGCCGACGGCGAGAAGGAGCACGCGAGCGGCGCCGCACAGCATTGCGCAAGTCAAGGTTTTATCTTGAAGCACGTCGGTCGGTCGAACGCCTGCGACTTTATGGTGATAACACTGACATCGCATTTATTCAAACCGAAACAATGCATAATTAAGTTAACTTAATTCACAACAGAGCGTAAAAGGAAGCCGAACGCCGGACATCAAAAAACGACAGGATTAATGCGGAATTGATTTAGATTTAAACAAAGGGTAATCATGCGGAGCAATCCACATTTTGCTTAAATGTCTGAAACTAATCCGAGGAAATCTGTGATTTATTCACGACGATTTTTCGCATCGCCTCAAGATGCAAGTGTTTTGTCAAGTGGTTCTAAGCGTTGTGGTTGTTCAAGTCAACAAAGTCTATGATAAACTTGTATGTTTCAAAGTGATGTATTTCAAGTGGTAAGTTCGAACATCAGAAGAGATGCGGTTTGTTGATCGTCGCAATTTTGTGCTCGCACAATCAGTGTTGGATATTGCTTAATCTCCAATGCAGCGATTATTTGTTGGTTGGTCGGTCATCCTTCCGGGAATCTTTGCAATCATTTCCATCGCGAGTTTTTCGATAAACCCGGAGGTCGGGATATATCACCATCCCATCGTCGCCGCTGAGGTAGACAACTTTCCCACCACTGAAACGTATCCTGAACGAACTTACGCATTTTCCTCTTGACTCTGCGACTCGATATACCTCCACAGATTGAGCGTTCAAAATACATATAGCAACAACTAGCAAGAAGAGATTTAACTGGTTCATACTTCACTTGACGCTGGAGCTGCGCGAATAAATGTTTACATTGTTTTGACTTGGTTATAAACAAACTTGGTTGAGGTAATTTGCTGCGGGTCGTAATTTTTTGACAATTACAGCAATTAATCATTGTGCGTTATGAGTTTTATGCACGTTGTTCAAGGGAAACAATAGGAAACAACCGGGCACAGATATTGATTTCATCAAATAATACATTTCATTTTTACTCGACATCTCAAAGGAGGAGAAGGAAGAATATCCGCGTTCATGACTGAATCTGAAGTTGCTGACGTCAATCTTTATGTTACGATTTTAGCCCAGTTTCAAAGTTTTGCACAAGTCATTTATTTGTGCAATGTTTTAATGGTGTTAGAAAGATCGGGTTTTGGTTGTTCTGTAACACTTCTTGAGTTCTCACCCTCACTTTCTAGAGACTTGTCAAATTTACATTTTCTGAGGCTTGAATTTACATCCAAAGTATAGTCAAGAAGTCATTGAATTATATATGTGATGATTAGGGTATAGACACACTGCTTATGGTGCGTTTTGTTTATTGCATTTTATTGTCGTTGTAAAGTAGGACACTTTCAATAGTAATTGATTGTTTCAAGTAAGGACGTGCTCTTTGTCGCCCGTGACGATGAATAGAAGTGGGAATGCGCATTGTCACGTTTAGAACTGAATTTAGCGGAGGAGGTGTGTTTGTACCATGTGGTTAAACCAATGATTGAAACTTTCACGTGAATCTTGCCTTTGGTTACCATACAAGAAGAGACGAAGAAGGAGCGACCAGGTTCATTTGTAGAGCTGTATCCGCTGTCGTGCATCTGTTTCCTGTGGTCCTCCCAAGGGTAGTTGACTTTCCCATCCCAGCTCTGCTTCCAACTTTTGCACAATTCCAAAATTTGTTGCTCTAAACTTTTGATGGTGTACATAATTTCAGAAAACATCTGATA
>JAODGE020017632.1:0-16299 GCA_027574965.2 Ecitophya simulans | reverse complement strand
TAAAATGTTGCGCAGAAAAAAAGTGAAAAGTTGAGCTAACTTCTTAAAGTGGCGCTGCGGACAAGGGCAAAACAGTTTTTCGTCCGTTCGTACTTTCATTTACTCACCGAAGCTGCGGTGGGGGCGGCGAAAAGTGCCAACATTGTATTGCGTGGGTGGCGAAACAAGTGCTAACGCCACCGTCGCGCTGAAATATTCGATACGAATGTGAAATCCAACGCCAGAAAAAAGGCATCAACGCGTCGCGTCGCCTTCACCGCCGGTGGAGGGCATTGTGTGACCAAAGCGTATAACTTACTTCGCCTCTAAAAGCCAAATCGAGATTTACTTACATGTTGTTTGCACTTTGCCTCCGGGCCCTCCTTCGAGCCGGCGGGCGCGAGCGGCGGAAAAGCGGAAAGCGTCCGCAAGCCGTCCCTCCCAGTCCGCAGATGTAAAAGAGATTTATAGAGAACAGAATCATTTCCATTATTGCTGTTTGCACACACATGCCTCTACGGTACAAAGGAGCAACGCCCACTTTAGATCAGTTTTTTCTTTCTGCACCGAACCAGTAAATTTCGGCGGCGTTTTCTTGTTGTTAGTGCAAAGCGTTTGCTCGCTGTAAATATTTGTGGTTACAGGAAGATACACTGAAATTCGTCGATAGACAGAGCGACCACGCCAAAAGTTACTATTAAAAGGTTCTTTTGAACACAAGCCAATATCGCAAAAACGGAGCGAAGTTGAAAACAAAGCGTACTGTCGCCTATAATCCGTTATTGCTCGCATACTACGAAAGAATGTTAGGAGGATTGTGTTTGCATGTCGTTTGCTTCCGATACCTGGCACCTCCACTCGCCACAGCCGAGGACGATCGAGTTGGTCATGTGGTTTGCGCTGCACATGCTTCGACCTGCTGGGGCGCATCTCCTGCTTTTGCAGTATTGTCGTGCGGCTCGTGTGGCGATGAGGCATTGTGGTCTGGAACTACTGAAGACTGAATGTCCGCCCTTGCCGTGTTTACGCTTATTAGCGCAATATCTTCGCTGCAATTATTATATGGTCGACATCATTTAATACGATTGCGCCGCGCGCACCAAACGTGCTCCTGACATGAAGCACGCCACGTAATGTGGTAACGCGGTAACGTCGCATCGCCAACTTGCTTCGCACAAAGGCAATCATTCTGCTATCCAAGGGCTTCCTAATCGCATTAATATTACCTAAACCAGCAGCGTATGTTGGTTGGCGGATAACATAATTTGGTCTGCAAATACTATCTTCTAAAGTGATTTTAATTATAAATTTATAATTCCGAAATTAGCAAAGGCCACAGACACAGACCGAACGTATCAAGTCAACGGCGAGACGACGTCGGAAAACGATATTTTTTAAAGTTGACAAGATTTTAATAAAGCCATACGTCAGCATCGCCTTGATGTTTCTGGGATGTTGTTGCAAAGCAGTCCAGCTCGATTGTGAAAGAGCAAATATGAAAGGAATATAGATTTCACATACGGTCCGAACAGGTGGTGCTTTTCAAAAAGAATCACGTAACACTCAAGGATCTATTCACCGTTGCATTCACGCATAGTGACATTTACAAGAATGGCCCGCGAGCCACCCGGCGTCCTACAACATCAAAAGACGTTTCGACATTTCGAGAGTCGACTCCCCAAGTTGGCGAGCGTGAAAAATTCGGTGCCTATTATAACGTAGTTATACTTGAGTCATTCTGTTATTAACTCACGTCGGAAATAATGGCACAGCGTGCAGAATAGCAACGTTTGTGCAAGAACTATGCGCGGTATCTCGTTGGTTCACTCACGCTGGTGACAACATTCCGATGGGTACCTGGTCGGAGAGAGCCAACCAGCGCGGAGGTACCGTCGTCAGCGGGCTACAAGAACCTGACCCACACACTCTCGACGTGCGGAATACCGCGACAGTGCCTTCAGTGCCGTCGAGCCGTTCGCTGCTGCTCGAAGGCCAAGCGCGCAGAGACGAAGAACCGAAAGACAGACGGCGCACGTAGCGTGCCGCTTCGTTGAGATTGAAGCGCGTTTGATCAGTGCGCCTGGCGCGGCTGCCGGCGTGGAAATTAAAAATAGCGTCGTCGTGCGCCGCCGAAGACGCAAACGTTCGACTAGTCCTTTGCGCGCATCGTCGGCGCGAAGCTGCGGACGGTGACCGGGCCAACTCGAACGTCGAATCGATTGCGTCGCAGCGAGCCGGGAAAGTGCGGGTACCGACTGGCTGGCTGCCCTTCGTGGTCGGTGTTATGTTACTTGAGTCGGCGGCGACCAGCGTGGGTGCCATCGACATGGGAAGACTTAGCAAGACGACCGCAGCGGTTGTTGGCAGACCGAGTTTCCGCGTGCATTACAGGAAGCTCGTCGACGAGTACAGTGCGACGCAATGCGACGTCTTGAAATTCGTGCCCACCTTACCGGATTATCTGTCCTACTGTTGTCACCAATGCGGACACACGCAGAAGTTGCAGGTAATTATCGCGGAGCGAACGGGGCCACGGCCACCCCGGAGAGGTCCCGGTCCGTGGGTATGCGCGATTTATGAAGCGCCAGGAGACTCGGTTAGGTCGGCATGCTAATAATTTATATCCGGTGCGATGCGGTTAGGTTTCGCGAATCGGCGGAATGGCTGCGGCGAAGTCGTGCCGGGGCGTATTGTTTTTACGTCGGTCGGACTCGCGCGCTGCACGTTACATTTGTGGAATGCGATCTGGGCTCATGAAGAGAGTGCGCGCCATGTGGTGTCAAGTCAACGACCCAGAGTCAGCGGCAACCTCAGCCGGGGCTTCTACGCCGCGTCCGCTTCTTTGGCGTCTACCATCGGCATCGGACAGAAAACGATTCGGCATCGCGGCGCACAATCGCGAGAATAATACAATTGACGGAATTACAAAGTGGACTTGGAACGAACGTTCGAGGCCAAACTATTATGTGCCCGCAGATCGCCGATCCGTGCATAATTAAATCGACCTATTTCCAGGCTATGCGGCAAATCGAATTCAGGACGACATGCCTTCCTAATTGTTCACGAAATCCATGTTTGATTGCCACGGTCTCGCACCTTTGAAATTCCGGAAAATCATAACTCACGATTTCCAAAACCGTCAACATTAATCTTCACGCCACCGTAATGTTTTTGCTTTCCTTGGCGACACCCCGAACTCACCCGTCAGCGCTATGAATGTATAGAACTCGGCAGGCCGATGTCAGCTGCTAAATGAGAAATAGATTCGGTCCTCGCGGTCTTGCGTCTAGAAAATCTCACGTGGCCAACGTCGGCGGCATAGTCAATATTTTCAATGGCGTCATACACTCCGCACTTGAGTGGCCAGCTTTTCGCATTATTTCTTCCTGAAAAGATGTCCATTTTGGACAATGGTGTAATGAACTAGGAGACTCGGCACTCGAGACGCTCCTGTCAGGTCGACAATGGAATAATTGCCCTTTGGGCCGACAGGCATGAATGTGTGATTCAAAAAGAATGAAGTCGCTTGACTGCGCGAAGCATATTCTGGAGTGTTTATAATCGTATTTGGCCTACCCCGCAACCGCCAGATTCTTTGCTCACTACGCCAGCCTCGCGGCAAGATATAATAGAATGGAAATATAATGTTGAGCCGTAAAAACCCCAAAGTGGAACGCCCGAACGGTCTGGAAGAAAACATCTTTTGTAAGCGCGCTTAGATTCCACCACAAAAGTTCACCGCGATAACTGCGAGGGTTCTTCGTGAAAAATCTATTCAAGTTTTGGCTAGGCCGCCATTACTAGGAATACAAAAAACACACAGATGGCCAAAGGATGCGTTTTAACAACGAGTGGAATCAATCGCTATTGAATTTCTTCAGTCACTGACTCACAGACGTCGCGATACCATTCAATTCCGAAGGTGTCTGAAGAGGTCTGCACAAACTTGCATATAGAAAACGAAACACAATAATTTTAGCTTCGTTCAAATTCTTGATCGAGATGTTTTACGTCTGGATTAAACATTTTTTGTTCGTACCTGTCGATAGGACCTGCTAGAGAGCGCGCGAACGAGTTTCAAGGACGTAGACGTGCCGCTGATTTTGCCGCACATTTAACAATTTCACTAGACCAGTTGTTGATGCTTGACTGCGCGCACGTGAAACACATGGCGTCGAGCACCTCTTCATTATTCGTTTCGCGTGCTAAACGTTTCGCAGGTGAATCAACCGTGCTCGCTCTCGGGCAAAAATGCGCGGCATGCGCGTTGGGAATCGCATTTCTATGCGCACTCGTTGCATTCCAAAGTAATGTGTATAATATTTATCACTTCTGACCTACATATAAGTGCTTATTAGCGCTCATACAATTCGACTGGCAGGTTCTTTTTTGCACATTTAACCAAATTTTCTGCAAAAGAGGATACACAACACAAGAAGCGTTTAGAATTCACCACCTTTCGGGAAAATAAAAAGACCGGAATGGTTATTATACAGTTAACAATTAAAACCGTCATCATTCATGCTCCGGACCGGATGAAAGAAATTAATCAAGCGAGGAAATCTTTACAAAACTTATGTTGCTTCCCATGAGGCGTCGTGGAACGCGCCTCGTGAACGAGCAAAGTATGCAAATGTAAAAAATTTTAATTTTAAGCGTGTTAAGTCTTTTGTTTCGGGCATTCGCCCTGGAAGCCCGTGATATATTTACGATTATGCGGGTTTCGCAAAAAGTGTAAAAATTTATAAACGGAGAAAAACTTTTCGTGTTTATTTCTGTGATGTGCTCGCGTTGGTCTGATGTTCAAAAGCACATTCGGGCTTTACTGTATGAATAAATTTACAGCTTCTCCCATCTGATTCATATGCATATTCACTTTTGTTCGGAATCCGGCGCAACGCAGCAGTCATTGTTCAATTCGATGACAGCTCTGAGGTAGCAATCCACGTTTCGAGTAGCCATCGGAGTCGGAAGTGCATATTATGCACCATTTCGTTATGGCCAGCATTTTATTGTATTCACATTGATACTCACAACGCAATATTATTTCGTATTGTTCCACTAACAGTCAGATGCAGTTAAATTGGAAGCAACAGCTGCGTATTCCCAACAACGAATTTAAGACTCTTCGCGGCTCACGTTCGGGATACTTTATTAAGAGCCACGCTCATTGTTGGATCCGAAATGACGGAGTTATTGCAAACGCTTGATGCTGCATTTCCTTCGCATTGCAATGCTTGAAATTGCGCTACGTTTTGATACCGAATACTCGCCGCGCATCTCAAGCTCTCCGGCAGCTATTATGAATAGTTTCACCCTTAGACTGCACGTTCAATGTTTGACATTCCAAGAATACGAGATACAACCTCGCGGGATGTTTGACATAATTTACTAATTGAATTCGACATAACTTCGGTTCACAGAAGAAATGTTCCAAATTATAAACCACTTGATGGGAAGGTGTTTTTCCTTCGTCGGTAAATTGTTTCCTAGGGGAATGCGCGCAAGTGGCCAGACGCATTCTTGCAATTCCAAAAATGCTTTCGAGTCGTGGCAGTCCACTTGAAACAATATAAATAAATTTAAATATATTCATGTACGCCTTGGGGTTAGCGAATCGAGACGGCAACAACCGACCGTTTTAAAGCACTTCAAAATACTTCGGTAATGACGATTCCAGGGAGGCGTTTAAATGGCTATAGTTTGAGCTATAGTTGGTTATAGGTTTAAAGTCCTGTAGGCCTGCATTTAATGAGAAATAGTCGTGAGCTATTAGAGCATAATCGAGTCGAATGACGAATGATACTCCGATTGCGTGCTCGCCAGACGTTTGCGCAACAATTTGAAAGATTGTTCCCATGGATACTCCTAGCGATTAATGACTAGTTTTGTAAATAAACTCTAAATTGTTTCGAGCAATTTTTTTCTGAAAAATAGAAGTTAGAAGTTATATAAGGAAAGTATTGACACGTTTAGTTAGGATTCTTGCAAACAAAGACGTTGTAATTTGTATCTCTTATTTCCTGTGGCTGTGTGCACATTGCGGCGAAACTCCAAGGGCAAGTACTGTAGCTTAACATTGTATCATTTACACTTTAATCCATTGTCATGGTTGTCATCTTTTGAACAGACTGATTCCTTAAATTCGGATGCTTCACGTTCTTGCACTGTTTAGCCGCTGAAAGCACAATTTCTAATGATTCAAATATGTTTCCGAAAAATACCTGCGTCCTATTTGAATTGCATGCAACGAGTACGAACCGTGAGACGGCGCCAGCAGCGAAGAATGCTGGGCGTCGTGCTAAAGATTGACTTTGCATGCGCCGCCGTCGGGGCATTTTTCCATCTCGCGAGTTTGCGAAATTGAAAATCAGATTTAAATGGATCACGGACCATCCATAATCCGAGCGAGCTCGGCGCGGAGCGCGCACGGCTCGGACCGCGGCAATACCGTCTTTGTGTGTTGGTCGTGCGATGAGGCGTGGACGAGACCGCATTCTCTGAATTCCGAGCCAGGTAAAACGAAACACCGAGACGAAAAATCGTACGTGCCCGCCGAAGAGCCGAGGCATGTTTCGGACATGCACCCACCCACTCAAGTCGCCGCAGCGCGCGCGCACTTCTCTCTTCTTTCGGATGAAGAGGCATTGCATTCCTGGTCGTGACATATCGATCACGACTTTGCCATTTAATCTCTAGGAGGGGGCTCGAACCAACCGTTTCGCAAAGCGAATAAATGTCGAACGGTCTTAATGTGAATCGGTTACAATTACCGTTTCGATGCTGCCGTTCGCTATTATCGAACATCACGTTCGAATTTTGGGTTTCTGGCCGGTTTGGCACCTTTCATTTGAATATTTTATAAATTTACGAGTACGCCATGAGAGCGCGCCGTAAATGTTTATTGTTGAGCGCTGCTGCCTGCCGTAATTTAATTAAAACGCGGCGGGAATAACGAAGCCGCGTTACGGAACTCGCCGACAGACGACGACCGACAATAATATAAAACTTCATTTAATTTTCGGTTTTATGTGTTTTACAGTTTTCGTTTATAGTTGTTTTTCGGTCCACTCTACCAAGGCGCCTAAAAATGCACATAGGTGTACTTTTACTAGGGCGTTAACTGCAATATGACAAGTATTTATTGCGGAAAATAGGATTAAACAAAATGAAATTGTTTCGCTAATTTATTTGTATTTAAAACCATCCTACGACGAAAGAAACGAAAGCAAGTGTCCACCTCTCTCTTACAGTTAAATAAATTACGTTAATTATTATTGGGCGCTGTGGAAATGGTGAGAATGCTAGAAAGAAGCAATAACTAACGATTTCATTCATGAGCAACCCACAATGCTTCGTCGGCTTCTCTCGAGAGTCTCGCGTTTTCAATTCGAGTTCTTTGACCAACTTTGTACGGTCCGCTCACAAGCCGCCATAGAGCCAGTCGTCTTTATGGCTTCCGGTTTTAATTAAGCGCAAACTACTTATTAATAAGCGGCATCGCAGAGGTAGTCGAGATTGGAACAGGTCGAGAATGATAAAACTCCGAGCTAATTAATGCGTTTTGCGTGTCGCACGAACCGCACGAGAGTTCGGACTCAAGGTATTGTGAAATCTAAAATACGCATATTGATGCACGAATCTATTAAATTTTATGTTATATTATAAATTACTTTTAAATTATCTTCGAATCGTTGGATTAGGACCACCTAGAAACTCCTAGTATTAGCAGATACAGACGGTTGGAGGAGGGTTCGTCTTTTTAGTTGGATTCAAGTGGCATTTAATGTAAGGCTTATTTTCTCACATCTTTCTGAAGCATGTCTAGCATAATCTCGGGTGGCATATTGACAAGGTGTTGGAATAAGGGCGACGGACGTCTACTTCTTGCAATGGCCCTGTTGTACTTCTTCGGCGTTCCGCACGTTACGCGCTCCATCAACGTGAGTCGCCGTGATGGATAGTTAAAGCGATGGATTAGTGTCAGCCGAAAATAACATGCATTCCCGGTGCCATTATTTACTTAACGTCGGCGTAAGTGCCCTCCGGCGTGCCCCATTGGGCTAAATAGAGAGGCAAAAATGCGAAATGTGCAGCGCACAATAGAGCGATAGGAATTCGGCGTGCCGAACAACCGGTAGCATATATGAAGCATGTAATGGTAGCAGGACGTTTTGATGATAAAGTACCGTTTCATTTTCGTGTGACTGCTGACAGGCTGAAGTACGGCAGCTTAAATTAATGTAAATTATAGTGACCGAATATATAAATAACCTGCGGAATGCTACTGGAATGTAATTAGGCGATATATTAAAAGACATTAAAAAATATTGCGTATGAGAAAATATTCTGATAGTCCTGGTTTCGTGGCGTGTGTAGTCGGGTTATTTCACGGACACTTTTTCGCTTTTAGGGGCACGCACATGTCCCTCAGGGGCGGCATATCAAGGCTTCCATTTGCTCCCCCCCCCCCACCCCCTGCGACGATTCCTTCCGGGCCAAACCGTCAGTGCCAGAATTTCTTCTCGCATACTTCTCGCACTCCCGACGCTTGTCTCAGTCAGCGAGGCAAGGAACGCGCGTGATTGCATTCAATTATTCCTAGGGGCTGGCTTTGTGTGTTTCCTCGTCACTTTCCCATTTTCTCCGCCGTCAACTGCTGGCGCTCTTTGGTAGCGCACATGGAGTGTTTCATGTGGCGTGCGCATTCGGCAGCTGTGCGTACTTCGAGTTAAAATAATATATCAATCGGCCCGGCGTGCGTGCGTCACCGACACCTTTCGTAGCCGCCAATCATTGCAAGTAAATTCATTTACGGGCGCGACAACGTCGCGAACTAATTACGCCCCTGCGCAACGGAGGCCGTGTCATTACATGAACGCCGTAATTAACACGCTCTACATCGCGACATTTTAAATACTCGGTTAAGGAATATTTATGACTATTTACGGCAAACGCGACAGGTGAAGAAGTGCGTCGATTTTAATTGTTTCCTGGCTTTCGGCGTCGGCAATACTCGGAACGCTTAGATCTTTTTCCTCCTTATTCACAACGTGTATTTATGCGTTGTTCGCCTGCTTGCCTTCCGGCAATCGCTACTGTGTGACACCTTGACAATTATAAACTAGCGTGTAACATCGCAAATTGTCTTTAATTGTCATATTCAACGAAACCGGTCGGATCGTTAATTAACATGGAGAACATTAAGTTAGATTGGAGGTAATTTATCAATTCGTCAATTCTCCAGCACGATATCGGAGACATGCTTGACCCTGACGTCAGTCATATCTAGAATTACTCACGTCAACATTGCAGTTCACTGTTTGCGCCAACAATATATTGTACCTTGTGATACACCATTAAAACACGGATTACGATATTTTGTGTTTCCCCCCGTCAGAGGACCTGCAACGTCGATTCATTTCCGATAAAACACCAAGCAATAAATTTCTCTCATGTTAGACGATTTCCTTTCCTATCTCATGGTATGACAACACGCTCGCGCTTGAATATTCTGAGGCATGCGTATATATTTTTTCCATGTATACGATATCTTACGAAATTTATTTTTCCGCCCGTCCGACTTGCGGAAAAAGAGAAAGTTGCGGGTCGCTCCCGAACGTCGAGAAATAAATCCCACAAAACATGTGTAGCCCGAGGGGAAATAATTAAAAGCCATTTATATCCCATATGACCATAAACGTCGATAGCGCCCGCGCCCGGGTGCGCAGCTTATCTTAAATACAATTACAACCACCGGGGCGCCCCAACACAATCCAATAAATAATATATTACGGCCACGGCAATCATAACCAACCCTAAATGCCTCTCGATCAACGGGCGCGGCCGCTAATGCACTTTTCACATAATGCCGGTAGCTTAAGCGACGCAGGAATATATTTAGAAAATCATTAGGGCAACACATGCGCTACACGAATTTGTTTTTTTTTTTTATAAATATTGGCAAAAACATGTCCGGAAATTGATTTTACATTGCATCAAAAAATGCATCAAATAAATTGCTTTTATTTTTAGCGCCGATGTGCGGGATTTATTGATTTGATTTTTTGTAGGCACACGAATTGAACCGCTAATTACTTAATAATAGAGGGCCCTCAATCAATTGATGACGGTTTTTTACCCTCATGTTTTTTCCTTATTTTTTTTAGGGTCCTTGTGTATACAATGGTATAGGTTTCTGTTCTCTCACAATAAGAGCAGATTGAAAGCAACAACAGACATAATAAGAAATCGTTGTTTGCTTCTCGACTCGCACAACGTATTCTCGACGTGGAGCAATGAAGTCCCGTATTGTGGCTGTATACACTTCAAACATTGTACCTATTCGATGTGGCTTCAATTGGCAATATGTTTTTCACTATTTGCGCTCCGATTTGAAAAATAATTCCGCCGACTTTAATGATTTGCGGAATGTCTATCGCGTAACTTTTTGCGGAACGGTAAATTGGAAGTCAAGATGAATTTGATATTGTATTCCATTTCCTAGGCCAATTTATACAATTTCCAGTCTTCACTATTGTCCGCATTGTCAAGGGCGGAATGCCACCGCAAGTCGTCGACCGACAACGTCTTGGCGACAACTTCAAGTTGGCAATTTGCGGTGCGTAGGAGTTCATATCTAAAGTACACTTCAATACCCTGCGAGATGGCCGGATATTACATAAGTTTCGGATCGTCGCCGTCGCCCTTGCATAGATATAGACGATACGTCCATGTCCTCCGCTGGACCCAAGCAAAAAAAAAACATGCTTGAAGTGGCGTATTCTTCCCGATCTCGGTCGCGAGTCAAAATCCAGCGCCCCTCGCGCTCATAAAACTATATTGGTGGAGCCGTGGAGCGCAATGTGGGCCTGTGTTTCCAGAAATCTCGGAGCTTCGTCCTGCCGCCGGACATGCCGATATTAAAATAGTCCTGAGTCTAGCTGCTCACAGCCACTCAGAAAAATGCCCGATGAATTATTCATATCGTATGCAGATGTTTGCAAAAAGCGGCGATAAACTTTTTCGCAATTTTTTTTGTCTGTCAACGGCGAACCGCTGGTCGTTTTTGTTGCGGTTCGACCAACCGGCGAAGAGGCAAACAAATAAACTTTCAATTTCGCAGTGGCTATGAACCATCCGGCCGCTTAGCAAACAGTCTCTTTATTAATTAACTCGTTGGTTACACTTCATTTCCGTCGAGAAAAGTTTCAAATTTGTATTGGCTAATTTTATTTCCGCGAAAATGCGTGTTTTTTTTTTTCTCGCGGAGGCGGGTGGCTGCGAACCGATAGGGTTTGTAGAAAGGATATAAAGTTTGATTAGCAAGTTAAATTGTGTGATTAGTCCGAGAGACGGCAACTGCACAAAAATAAGTTAGAAATGCGAAAGAGACTTGAGACAAGGGGTTACTCCTAATCGAAAACGTTCATTAAAAGATAACGTTTAATATCCTGAATTAAGCTTAATGTCGATGACGTTTCGAAGAAATAAGACCTTGGGGATGGAACGAAAGCAGCTTATAAAAGTCATTTGATGAAATACAACTGCTGACATCTACTCCACTAGCATGCAGCTTATGAAGACCAAATAACGTTTCTATTATTAAATAAACCGAACAGACGTTAAGATCTAGTAAGTAATATGGAAAATCTGAAGAACTGCAATAATCGCTTGCAAGCAAGACGATTTATATGCCAGATAATTTACATTATCTAATTAATCTTGCATCCACTGGTAGCAGCGAACGCCGACAAAGATGTTGAAATCACGCGAGCAAACAAAAATCGCCGGTCGCAGGTGGCTGCGTGATTAAAATTAGAACGCGACATAAAATACACGTATAATAAATAATAATGATCTTGTATATCATACGATGTTCTCGCTGTAATCTCGTGGGTTGGTTTGCGTCCTACGTCGTACGTTCAATTACGGGCAGAAATAATTACCATATGAATTGCGCTTAAATATATGCGACGGACAGGAAACAGAAAAACGAGGAACTCAGGCTTGAAAAAATACAGAAAGGAATTTGTTATTCTAATGGCGTTTTGCAGTTCTGCATCGATATGACACGAAGTTGACGACAAGATTTATCATGCATTTCAAAGCCAAGAGGAAACGGCGTTTAATAATAGCGCGACCTCCTCGAATATCCAACGTTCGCGTCATATAAATAACGTTGCCGCGTGTGCAATCGTTTCTTCGCGTTGAATTCTTAATCTTCGCATTTTAATGTCTTCGCGTTTCTTGTCGAAATCCCAGAATGTGAAAAATGTTTATTTTAAATACGCCAACATCTTGTCGACGGCGGGGGCGCTTGATGTGAAATTAATGTAGTGGAAGGTCATTAATTTCGACGAGAAGAAGCCAATGTTGAATCCCTACAATTTTTTGCATTTACTTCTAAGCGTAGAAGGCGAAATGCACAATACACATGAAGAGGGACATCAATTCGACTGGTTCACGTCATATTTTTCATTTCTTGCATTCGCGTTGGTTTGGTGCGATATTTAACATTTTTCTTTATAAACCCGAAAAGGAGGAGGAAACACGCGACGCAGAAAAAAGAATTGCTAAGACCAGTGCGCCGAGCACAAAGCCACCATTCGATATTTCACTTTCAACAACAATAATGGACCATTATTGTGATATATTATTACCTGTGGGATTGCGTTACCTGTCGGTGACGGGCGCGACAATGAAGATATATATCTTCACTAGGCACCGTGCGAACGCCACGCTACTTATTGTTATTAGATTATTTAAAAACTAGTCTGGTGCGATTTCTCACACTGCAAACGAAGCTTACATCATTAGGACTAATAATAGAGGCAAATATAAGTTAGACGCTTTAGAGCGCAGTTTGAATTTAGTTGTCAGTGGAATCCAAGAATCCGGAGTAAACTATGAATTTAGTCACGACTCCCGAGGAGTTTAAGCAAAGCTCCCGATGCTTGGGCCCCTTCACCGGGGGTGAGCGCGGTTCCCACAATAATAAAGAGGGGAAAACGGCGGTTGACGGCTCGTTGAACTAATTAGCAAATTTGCTCTGGATGGTGCTCGCGTTCGGCGCCCCCTCCCTCGACGCGAATAATTCAGCTGAAAATTTGCGCAAGGATCGCGCGACCACGCCGCCCGGCCATCGTTATAGCACGTAAAAAGTCGAAATAAACATTGTGTTAATCGCCGAGACGCGGGGGCCGAACACGAATGAAGTCTCTGAGAAGAAAAACACAAAGCTCCGCGATTTATTTAGCAAATGAAGTGGTTAATCAAGAACTTTGCGAATGCCTACTTGAGCGTTTCATTGAACACTGAATAAGTAAATTGCAAATAAAACCTGAAAAAAAACGAGAAAAACAATACTGTCTCGTGAAAGATGTCATCAATATGAGTTCATGATTGTGGTAAATAAAATACTTATCAGTTCGCAAAGGATGGCAAATGGATGGCAAAGAGCACAGAAAAGGAAAATTACGACTTAATTCATTTGATTGAAGACTACAGTGCTTTTCCATTTGTGATATGATTTTTCTCTTTTGTGGACGAGGGAGTTAATTACTTCGTTATTCGATAATGAGCAGATNGGTTCTTCTGTATTTTAATTAAATTTCTTTTCTTTCGGCACTATTATATCGCATGTTGTATTTGAGGGACGCCTAAAACTTACTATAATTTTCTTTTCCAGGCTGAGGAACTCAATACCATCGTGGGGAATGCATTTCGAATGGCTTATGCAGCCCAGCTGCAGAAGCAACCGAGCTTCCAAGATGTGATTGCATCGCAACTCGATCAAACGCACACATCTGACAAAGTACATTGGGTAAGTGACGTTTCTGCTCTTCTTAAGCATAATTATACAGGCGCTTAGTAATTGATATTGTTGTTGCAGACTAAAGAGTTATCGAGCGCTCTCAAGGATAAGACCCAAGTAAACACCAAATCAGATCAAATGGACGTACAACTGAATAACGCCGATTCCGGCGTTGTCGGGGGCGGAATGAGAGTGGTGCCTCCAAGCTCTATTCCTGGACTGAAATCCACGCATAAGTACAACGTGCTGTGTCCGTCGGACAAGAGTCATTCGGAGCAGAGCACTCCCAGCAGCGACGAGAGTAACTCACCCACGGAAATGAATTCCTACAAGAGGATCGCCGAAAAGCCACCGCTTATCAAACGCCTAGCGATGGGTTTTACAAATAACCACCATCAGGAGGACGACGATAGCTGTCCGCTCGTAAACAACGATAGTTCGCTTAACAGTACGCCGAGCAGTCCGACTAATAGGCCGGTTTCCGGCGGATATGTGAACGAAACCGTTGCGGATTCCACGGTGGAGCGCAACAAACTCGAGTGTATCAAGAACGACGTACGCTCAAACCTCAACGAGGACAATTGCAACAACATGCACAACTCGCCAGCACGGATTAGCAATCAGGACGATTTCAAAACGAAGCGTATTTCGCAGATCAGCTCGAGTTCGAGCAGTTCCTGCGCGCCTCATAATGGCACCGACGGCAATCTGGTCGGCTTCACACCGACGCCGCCCCCGCTGCCGGAGCGAACGGACTCGTTGAACAACAAGGAAGAAGGCGAATTGCGAGGGGCGCCCTGGTTTCAAGCCGGCATCCCGAGGGAAATCGCGCTGGAGATTCTAGGACATGAGCCCGTCGGCGCGTTCATGGTGCGTGAGAGTACCAGCAAATTAGGATGTTTTGCGTTGTCCCTTCGCGTTCCGCGAAACTTCCAACCGACAGGAATCGCTCATTACCTCATCGTGAAAACGAACAAAGGATATAGAATTAAGGTTGGTGTCATTCTCCGATCATTTAGTTCACTACGTTCCCGCGCGAGGACTGGTAAACTAATGTTGTTTGTTTCTTTCAGGGATTCACGAAAGACTTCAATACTTTAACATCTCTTATTACTCACCATTCTGTGATGCCGGAACTTCTGCCGTGTCCATTATCGCTCAGCCGATACAATCCGAGTTTTGTCCGGTCCGAATCATCTCGCGATTTCGCCGACATCGATCTCGATTCTGACTACAACACGCTGGCAGACTTCCGCAAAATGATGGCGGACCTCAACGTCTAAACCACCTTTGTCATCTTGACCTCGTTAAAATTTGCCCTTTCGGTACTTTGGGCGCTTTGCGAAAATTTGTGGACTATTTAAAGACACTCTATGTGTACCTTGTGATACCTTGAATCTAGAACATAAAAAAATATCCTAAAAATTACTCTAAGAAATCGAAGTGAATGCGAAAAGACTTGGTATTCAATGAAGACACGTCGTTCACATCGTTGTTCCGTACATGTTGGCAGAAACTATCAATTGCCCCAAAGTGTGTAAAACATTATTTAATATTATATGTATATAAACCAATCGATGAGTGATTGTTTGGACCAATGAGATTCGTTGAGATTTTTTTAGTTGTACGAAAACATATTAGAAAACAACCTAGTCTCGTGTAAGTGTTATTGTATATTTACAAACGTTAAAGTTGTAATAATTCGAAAACGAAAGTCGCAAATCATTAAACGCGTGAAAATGTACATTAAGCGATTACTCTTAAGGCAAAAACTGGAAATGTAAAAAGCATTACTAGTGTTTTATAAATAAATATTTATAAATAATTGATACGTGAAAAAAGAAGTAAACATGCTTAAAAGACTAAAATTAACGAAAAAACTGCGCGAACTACGATCAATGATTTTCTTAAATCACCTAGACTTACTTCTATAATTTGTATAATTTGAAAAACAATGGTTGTTAATATTTATTTGTTGTTAATGTTATAATTATGACAATGCTTCGATGCCGCTACCCCATGGTATGACGATAATTTGCAAAATCTAGTCTCGCTCGATGCGTTGCGATACTTTTCAATTTTAAGCAATTAAACATATGCATCGAAATGACTACACTGTGCAAACCGATTCTTGGCTTAATTCTGTTGCCGAACGCTGATGTCACTATATGCTTTTTTAAAAAACTCGGCGATAAGCTGTATTTTATTGTCATGGGAATTTATAACGTCTTACCATTGATGTCTCTTTAGCATTCAAATTATTCAACAACGTATTTTCCTTGACGCAGTTTTCACCAACTCGTGATATGCAGGATTAAAAAATGTTAACGGCCATTAACGTATGTAGATTTCAAGTTAAAAGAAAGCATCAGAGGCGGATGTATTTTTGGTAATGATTTGAATGCTGAGCATAACTCTGTGTTTGATGTTGACAATTTATTTACCTGTCGCATTACTTTATGGACTTATATTAACAAAATATACTTGTTTAATAACGACACGTG
>JAODGE020017629.1:0-11123 GCA_027574965.2 Ecitophya simulans | reverse complement strand
TTGTGAGGTAATCAACATATTCCTCGGCATTTTCGGGCATTAACTTTAAGTACCTTCTAAACACCCTGACTGCTGTCTCATGCATATCATGTTTTTGCACAAATGTCAGGTATAATGGCCAAATTCGATGATGTTGTGTGATTGGCAATGCCCTGAGTGCTCTGTCGAAGACTTTTCTTGTTCTTGTAATTTTACACTGATCTGTTAAAAAGGAGCAATAATCCATCCATATTCTAGGCATCTTGTGCATGAATACCAGTGCCCTTTCAAATGCATTGTTTACTAACTCAAAGCCAGGATCAATGATGCATTTGTTTTTCACTTGTTTTCTTCTCAGCTTTAAGTAGTTGTACCATAGTTTGTAGGAACCGGGGAGTTCTTTTAATGCGCGTTCGTAGATCAGGTTGATTGATTCTTTAGGTGCCTTCTTTTTGTGATCGATGTATCTGAGCCAATGTTTAACGGAATACGGATTGCGAAGGATTTCCTCTTCGTATGGGAGATCTTCGTCAGTCTACAACGGCAAATTAATAGTTATATAATAAATATTTCAGTGTAAGTTCGGTTCGGATTATATTTAACTTACAAATGTTATGTCCATGGGAATTTCACTTGTTATAGACATGTTGGAAGAACTTTTAAGTAATTAAAAACAAAGTAAGCCGCGTAATGCACGATAACGCAAGCTCGACGGTATTCTTAAAATGTAGGTTAGTTTTATTTGTGTATCTGATCCATGGGATCCATGGGATCATATTGCTTTAAAATTTACTGTGTGTAATAAATTCTGTTAAAAATTTAAAATATCGACAAATTTTTAAGGTCATTTTGATTAACTTTTGGTTGAAATTTGGAAATAGATCATATCAGTGTTGAAAGACCAACTCTTCTGCTACGAAACTAAATAAAAATAACAAACCTGCAAAGCATGTATTCGAATTATTTAAAAATTTGCAATTTTGGCCAACTTCCAGTAAAATGCCACGATAAATCAATCAAATCAATTAAAAAGAGCTACAAAACAAATTGAGAATCATAAATTCTCTTCAGTAGTACGCCTGTAAACGGCTTATTCTGCTAAGCATGATTTGGAAAAGTTCAAATTCAATTCGCCATTTTTGATGGCTATTTTAAACTCTACTCTGTTCTCACAATTTAATTAATTAATGTTTTTGCATTACCCATAATACGCAAGTAAAAGACAAAAACACTAATTTTAATATAAAAAATGTCAATTTACGACAACATTATCTTTTGTTCATTATTTTACGGGTATGTTTTAAACATACAAATTTTTAACCAGACATTTTCACATTTAAAAAATTTGGCTTTCATCGTTTAAATGGACACATTCCACAAATGCCACAACTCCAACGACTCCAACCATCCGAGTGGGTGACAGCACACTTTGAAATACTTAATTTCGATATATGTAGCACATTGCCGTAACAAACATATGCAACTAAAGATACAAAAACAAAAACGAATCCTTAACTTGCCTCCCAGACAAAGTATATTCGAGTTGCAGGTCGCGGAAACAAATGAATGTTGCAATCTACGCTGGCTTGTAACAAAGCTTCCTTTACAAAAGCCTGCAGCTGTTCCTTCTGTATATTTCCACTCGTTCTTTTCATTGGTCTCGTTGACAGTTTGGCGTCCGATTGCATCTGTCGCAGGTCGCGGCCGTCGCGGCTAAACCTCAAACCTTAGCGGCGTTTTCTTGTTTGCGTTGCTCGCGATCGAGTAGACCGGCTTAAATAAAATCAACGAAATACATTTAACAGCGTGCTGACTTATTGGTGTATTATATAAGCCGGCATGTCGTTAACTTTTGCGCAACGAGGCCAAAGGCCTCCACCGACGCCGCAGCAAATACAGAAGATGCTGGACGAGAACGGTCATCTCATACAAACAATCCAAGATTATCAAAGCAAAGGCAAAGCCCAGGAGTCCCTTCAGTACCAGCAAGTGTTGCACAGGAATTTGATGTACCTGGCCAGTCTGGCAGACAGTTCGCAAAACATGCATTCCTTGTTACCGGTAAGTGTAGAAATCCCGATTGATTTGTAAAGTTTTAAGTGTCTCAACAGTTGCTTCAGCCACCTCAGGGAGCACCGCCGCCCCATGGACAACCACCAGGTCAGGCGCCGCCCGACCAGCAAAACATGAACAATTACAACCATCAGCAACAGCCGGGCTATCGCCCGCCAGTTGCGCAGAGACCAGGAGCACCACCACAACCATATCCACAGCGGGCTTACCAACAGGGACAGTATCCGGGGCATTATCCGCCACAGGGCCAATATCCTCCCCAAGGTCAATATCCTCCTCCCAACCAACAAGCTCCCGGTTATCCTCCCAGTTCGCAGGGTTCCTACGGGCCGCCCGCGTCCACAACCGCGCACAACAATTACCCCCAGCAAGGGTATGGTACACCACCACCGTCAGGCGCACCACCCGGAGGACCGCCTGGGCCGTATCCCCCGTCGGCTGGACCGCCGCAAACGCCGCCCGCCAACTACAATCAGCCGCCGACTTCCGCCCCATACCCTAGCGCGACGCCGCCGCAGAACTATCCGCCGCAGCAGCCGTACCCACCTCAGCAGGGCTATCCGCCACCTCCCGTAAGCCAGCCGCAAAACACGTCCGCCTATTCCACGCAGCCCAGTCCAAATCCATCAACTTACGCTCCCACTAACGCTCAAAGTCCTCCATTCTCAGCTCCGCCGAGTAGCACGCAGAGTCCGACCGTTAAGTCCGAAGCGCCGAGCACTCCTCAACCATATCAACCGCCGTATCCACCCAACTCACAACCGTCAAATCCGGCCGCTGGATACACTCCCCCACCGAACCAAGGCTATCCACCGCAAGGACCGCCGCCCGGAGCGAATTACGGTTACCCACCGCAGCCTGGGTATCCACCGCAGCCGCAGTACGGAGCGCAGCCGCAGGGATATCAATATTCTAGGCCGCCCGGACCGCAGGGTCCGCCACCTCCGCAAGGCCAATACGGCGGTTACAGCTATCCGCCGCAACCCAATCCCTAAAGTGATTTATTCCTATCATTTCCTATCGTCGTAAGTTAAGCCTACAACAAATTAAGTTAACTATCTTAATGTTTTATTTTTTATTGGAGCCAAAACGACTCAAAGATCCTGTTTAAGAATTTGACTCGCATTAGTTGTATTTTAAATTGAAATCTGTACGTCCTCCTAGTGATTGATGATTGATTAAACCTTCACATAGTCCGCGTGGGTCTCCATGGCATTTATTTCGCACGATACTAACAATACAAGAAGGCAGACTGCGTTCAGAAGTCTTGAAATTCTTTCTCGAATCGATCGGTCTCTGGTTCGGTGGAGAGTTTCAGCGAGTCGGTTGCCCAGTCCTGCGGGTCTTTGACGGCCGGCTTGATCGGTGGGACGACTTTCTTGTTGAAAATGTGCACCCACGGAACGTCTCCAAACCACTCGTGCTCCTTTATATCGGCAGATCCTCGTCGCAAACATCCAAGTCTACAAAGTTGCTTTTTTTAAAGGAAAATGTGCTTCATTTGGGAATGTGTGTCAAAGACCTTTTCGTAGTGTCAACTTGCAAGAGGCCATTCACCAGATCCTTTAGATCTTTGCTGAAGGTGTTGGGCATTTTGAATCTTCCGAGCACGATCGAGTTGTACAGACGGACGTGGTCGCCGTTGTCTTTGAACGGCACCACGCCCGCGGTGAGCTCGAAGAGGAGAATGCCGAAGGACCACCAGTCCGCCGAATGGCCATATCCTTTCATAATTACCAACTCGGGAGCGATGTATTCTGGCGTGCCGCATATCGTGTACGTCCGACCTTTGCTCAACACCTAAAATGCGTAGATTGAAACTAAGTTAAAATAAGCGTTGCTTGGACTACTTTGCAAAAACCAAAATCGGTTATTTTCGCGTATCCATTACTGTCGATCATAATGTTCTCCGGTTTTAGATCTCTGTATACGATATTTAAGAAATGCAAGTATTCCAGACCTAGGAATACTTGCGCTGCATAGAATTTGGTGACCTTCTCTTCGAATCTTCGCAGGCTGGAATCACATATGATGAGCTTTCACTTGGTGGCACGAATAATTCTGCGCTATACCGGTTGAAGGTGACGTATAAATCGCCGGCATTCAAAAAGGGTAGAATGAAATACAAATTTCCTTTGTCCATCGCAAAGTAATCCATCTTCATCAAATTCGGATGTCTACAGATGAGCAAAATCTTTTTCTCGTTCCGCGTGTGGTCCAATTGCTTGGACTTCATGATGTGCGCCTTCTTTAAGATCTTAATCGCATGGTACGAGTTCTTCGCGCGGTACCGCGCGAGACAAACGCTTCCAAACGCGCCGGCGCCTAGTTTAGAAATAAAATCGAATTCGCTGATATCCACGTTGTATTTGTCGTTGCGCTGGAAAAAAGCCTGGTAGAAGTGCTTCTTGCTCTCTTCGAGGAATTCCGAGTAGCTAAGATTATCATCTCCCTACAAAACAACCGCTCGCGTTGTCGCTGAACTTTGATCGTTTAAGATCTGTACCTTAAACTTCGACATAATGACGACTCGCGTCAGTAGAACGGCGACATTTTCGAGGAGGAAATGCGCGATCCACTTGTCGAAGATGCGGCTACAACGAAAACCCAACGCAGAGCGCTGGAGATAAACTATTAACCAAGTATTGTTAAATGCACGAAAGATTTAGTTGGGAATTTTGCAACGTTGTGGTAGACTAAAGGCTGACACTGGAATTTTCACTTAAACGCCAAGAAATTGACAAAACGATTCACGATTCAATGCGATTTTATTTGACACTCAATTCGGATAGATCGCATCCAACGTCATCAGAAGCATTCTCCTCCCATGGCGCAATATATTTTGGAAAATATTCAACGTTTGGAGAATCGCCCCGATTTGCTACGAATTCCGCATCGCGTTTTAACATATCCTCTTCCTGTTCAGCGGTGATCAATCCACTTTGACGCATGCTCTTAATGTTCTCCTTTCTGTGGTTATCAAAAAATTCTTCATCGCTCAAAATCCGTAGATCTTCACCTTTCGTAGCGCTTATATCGTCTTCGGCGAAAAGTTCGCCGATTGGCTGAATCTGCACGAATTGTCGTGATTGCGGTTTGGTGCGCTCTTCATTACACTCGTGCGCGGTCTTAAACCCTCCATCAAGGAGCGACTTTACCATGTAAGGACCTTCCAAATGGTAGCCGAGCTTTCTGTAGTAATTTCTCGTGCCCACGCCACTGATAATGGCAATCTTTTTCGACTTATGCTCATTCTTGGCGATCAACTCGGCGTGCTCCACCAACAACACGCCGTACCCTTGATGCTGGAATTTCTCAGCACTACGCTCGCTAACTGGCACGACGCTGCCGTAAACGTGCAATTCGCGAATAATCGACACGCCGCCCAACAGTTCCGGTCGGAACGTATATTTATCGGTACATTTGCGCAGACGTAAGAGGCCGATTAATATATCTTGCTGCGGATCTTCGTAAGTCAAGAACGTCTCGTTGCCCCCGTTCGCTGCGTAGTCGCGTCGTATGTATTCGATTTGATCCGGACGCACTTTCTCGTGAATTTGGGAGATTCCTACCTCGCGTGTTCGAATGTCTCTGCATTTGAGGCCGAGATCTTTCATGCGCGCAAGCGCCAACTCTCGGAGATTACCGTGCTCGACGCCAGA
Source organism: Ecitophya simulans (assembly GCA_027574965.2). NCBI lineage: Eukaryota > Metazoa > Arthropoda > Insecta > Coleoptera > Staphylinidae > Ecitophya > Ecitophya simulans. The sequence goes on along the minus strand of JAODGE020017629.1, from coordinate 5,409 downwards.
ACTGAAATAAAATGTTTCGTTAAAATAGTTTTGAGCAGTAGAGGAACGATTTATTTTTACCTAACAAGAGGCATTGGAATATCGCGTTGCACGCGATACACCCTGGTCCATGGTGGAATCAAAGCCAAGATCTTCGCAACTAAATCGATTAACACCGATGGCGGATAACTCTTGTAGCGTCCCGTTTTCCACAATTCGTACAGTCCGGTGCCTCTGATAACTAAAGTTGGATAGATTTTAAGTCCATCCGCTCTAAATCTTGGATCTTCAAAGAATTGCTACACAAGAAACTCCATTAATATACACATTCTTAGTCTTAGAACTGTTTTACACACCACAAATTGTTCGTAATCGCGATCCAGGTCAACGTTGGGTAAATTGGGCATCATGTGAGCTACAACTTTAAATCCTGCATCTTTCACCATGCAAAACGTTTCACAAACTGCTTGCACTGTGTGTCCTCGGTTTGTGTCCAAGGCGACATCTTCATACACAGATTGTACGCCAATTTCTAATCTAGTGCATCCATAATTCAACATGTCTGTGATGTGACTTTGAACGCAATAATCCGGACGTGTTTCAATCGTTATGCCAATTACTTTACTGTTGGACCTTTCAGAATATTTTACGGCTTCGGCCACAGAGTTACTTTTGTGTCCTGAAAGTGCATCATGCAGGTTTCTTATAAAGTAATCTCTGTAATCATCAGACAAACTCATGAATGTGCCTCCCATTATGATAAATTCAACCTTGTCAACACTGTGTCCTAATTGTTTTAACTAAAATTCATGATTTTAGATTGTAAGAAGTTTGTATATTAAATTTTAAAATACCTGTTCTACTCTATGTCTAGTTTGAATGTATGGATCATATCTAGCTCGAATGGCCCTCATAGATGTTGGTTCAAAACCTGTGTAACTTTGCGTGGAGTATTCAAAGTCAGAGTCTGGTCCACCAGGGCAGTAGACGCAAATGTTTCCAGTGAAATTAATATGCGGACATCTGTGGGGTTTGCACATTACAGCAACAACAGCAATCTTAAAATAATAATTTTTGTCATAAAATAGTCTATGATGATTGCACTCAAACTAACACCACTTGCAGTTCTGATAGGTTTAGCCATTAACTTTGGAACCAAGGTTTTCTTGTGCTCCTGTGGAACTGCAGCAATGATTTCCACCAAAGTCGGTTGTGAATGCATGCCATATTTTGCCGAAATCTTCGCCTTTAGTTGATTTAAATTCACATTTTCCTTCGTCTCCTGTGATTTGATCAAATGTTGAATTACTTCAGCTATTGAAATGACTTTCTTTTCTTCGAATGTTAAATGATCAAATTCTGCAACAAAGTGTGGTTAATAAAAGATTTTACAACATAGTTTCAATAAGAGAGATGAAAGCACAAGATTTTACCGTTTTTCTTCTTCCCCATCGTGAACAACGTTAGTTAGAATACATAAAACAATGGATTAATTAATTATACAGTTGTTAAACTTGTTTAATTTATATAAGTCTTCATAGGTGTTGATTGCTTTAACATGTGTCAACTATTCAACAGATAAATGTCGCTTTTGAGAAGGGGAAAATTCAAATAAATTGAAGTAGAGAGTTGCTCAAATAAAAGTTTATTTTTAAAATTAATTTATTTGTGTACAACATTTTATACGTATTTGTAAAAAATAACTTTATATATCACTAAATTAACTTGTTGGCACAGTCGGAATTATTATTCTAAAACATTTGAAAGCAGTAAATACGAAATCAGTGCAAAGTTTATCAACAAACTCATAAAATCAGTCAATCATGTACATTCAGCGCGTGAAGTACTTGAAACCTATAGTTCTGCTAACGTATCTCACTAAATACGTAAAATGCTCACGAAACTATTCATTAGAGTATATTAAAAATAAAATCAAAACCGGATCCCAACAAGCGCTTCTTGGCGGTGGACAAAAACGAATTGACGAGCAACATGCTAAGGTATAAGCTCAACTTTTTACTGTCCACCCTCAATCACTTTCACGTTCAAGATGTTTATTACACTTTGTGACAGGGAAAACTAACAGCAAGAGAACGTATTAGCATATTTGCCGATCCGGATACGTTCACCGAATATGATATGCTTATGGAACACACTTGCACGGATTTTGATATGCAAGATAAGAAATATCCCGGAGACTCCGTCGTAACTGGACATTGTCGAGTGAACGGTCGTTTGGTGTATCTTTTCAGTCAGGACTTCACTGTTTTCGGCGGAAGCCTGTCAAGCGCACACGCTAGGAAAATCTGCAAAATTATGGATCAGGCGATGGCAGTTAAAGCGCCCATCGTTGGTTTTAACGATTCCGGAGGTGCGCGAATTCAAGAAGGATTAGATTCTCTGGCCGGATATGCTGACATTTTTCAACGAAACGTGTTGGCGTCCGGTGTAATTCCCCAGGTGCAGTATTCCCAGTATAATTATAAACTGTGTTGATCTAATCTTCCATTTTTAGATTTCTTTGATTATGGGACCTTGCGCTGGTGGGGCTGTCTATTCCCCAGCCTTAACAGATTTTACTTTCATGATCGAAGATACATCTTACTTGTTCGTGACCGGTCCTGACGTTATTAAGGTGAGTATGGTTGGCGATAAATCTACCGATAGTTCGGATTAGTTGAATTGATTCTAGAGCGTCACAAATGAGACTGTGTCTCAAGCAGATCTTGGCGGATCGAACACTCACACCAAACAATCAGGTGTGGCGCATAAAGCGTTTAAGAACGACGTCGACGCATTGTTGCATTTGAGATACTTCTTGGAATTTCTTCCACAGTCTAATGATGAGCGTGCACCAACAATTCCTTGTAATCAATCAAGGTATACGCAAAAATACGTCAATTCCATCTTTCTTCGTTTTAATCAAAAGACAACAATTTGTTATAGCACCAAAGATGTGCCACTCTTGGACTCAATTGTCCCAAGGGACTCATCGGAAGCCTACGACATGCTCGAAATTATCCACAGTCTTGTAGACGATCGAGAGTTCTTCGAATTGATGCCTGACTACGCGAAGAATGTCATAATAGGATTTGCACGAATGAACGGTCGATCAGTCGGAATCGTCGCCAATCAACCGAAACATCTCGCCGGTTGTTTAGACATTGATGCGTCTGTTAAAGCAGCGCGATTTGTGCGCTTCTGCGACGCGTTTAACATTCCGCTAATCACGCTAGTCGACGTGCCTGGCTTTCTCCCTGGCGTTAATCAGGAAATTTCAGGCATTATTCGCCACGGGGCAAAGCTGCTCTATGCGTACGGCGAAGCAACCGTACCAAAGCTGACCGTAATCGTTCGCAAAGTAATGTTTTCGTTGCCCGGCCAGAAATTAAAACGATACAATATTGTATAGTTTTATTTGTAGGGATATGGAGGTGCATATGATGTGATGTCCTCGAAACATTTGAGAGGCGATGTCAATTACGCCTGGCCGACCGCAGAGCTGGCAGTGATGGGTGCCAAGGGTGCCGTGTCAATTTTATATCGCGCAAGGGCAGATGCAATGAATTACGAAAAGGAATACATAAAAAAGTTCGGTAATCCTTTCACAGCAGCGAAGAGAGGATTTGTCGACGCTGTTATTGAACCTGCCTCGACGCGCAGACGTTTCTGCGCAGATTTGGACGTTTTGTCCACGAAACGTGTTGTGAATCCTGCCAAAAAGCATGGAAATATGCCTCTATAAACAAGATTACAATGAAGTTATTGCTACTCTGTAATAATAAATAATTATATTTTACTTGTTAGATGCGCCTCCCTCCAATTTTTAATTACTTATTCTACCTCCCACTACCCCCCTGTACCATCCATATATACTGTGAAAACATCCTAGCTGTGCATTTCAGCTCAGCTCCCCATAGTGTTAACACCCCCGACCACCGAGCGACGAAATTTACGCGATGGAATTGCAACAAACAATTGAGGTGAGTTTTATTATTTCAACCTTCTACCAGGATTCAAAAACAGTTTATTCTTTATGTCAGAATCCTATCCAGCGCACATCCACCCCTGCTTTTGGAGAGTCCACCAACAATTCGGAAGCGCTCAGAGAGAAAAGTTCACGCTACAGTAGATTCTGCTCGAAGTTGGAGGCTCCTTTCACCAAAGTTACCATACGTGGTATTTACGGGCCGAAGCAGGACATGATCAACGGCCATCTTATGATGGAACGATCAGTACCGCCGCAGAACAGGAGTTATACCTATGTCATGTGGTTCTCGCGAGAGTACAGTTCGAGATATTTGGATGGCAGTGACCATGACGCGCCGACGTGTAATAATGTTCAATGTTATCAGGCATTCTCTCCTATGATTTATGCCAACCATTATTATTATGTATATGCCCGACCACCTCTAGTCTACCAAGTTCAGCAATTGGCGCCGATGTATTACTTACCGGTAAAATACCGTTGAAATTACCCGAGGACGGGTGTGTTTGTTAGTATGAATTTGTTGATTTGTATAAGGATTTATATAACGCTGGCAATTTAACAAATATGTGTTGATTTGACTGAAGTTCCTCCGAATACTATTTCGGTGAACAAACTTAGGTGGAATAACATTAGGTTTTCCCAGCCGGTGCCCTGCTCTTATGTTTTCACTAATTCTAAAACATGTTATGTCATATGTGTGATCTTTTGTTTATAACGTTCATACGCAAGTTAATAAAGTGCTTATTTATAATTGAAACTGATAAAGACAGCCTTTTAAGGTTTTAAGGTTATTTTCATTACCTAAATTGTCGATTGGACAAAGGTCTAAATATGCACAGCTGTTTTGAAGCTAATCCGAAAACTTGTTATTCTAGATTACGAATAACTGTAAGCATCGGTTAATTTGTTAGTTGTAAGCGAAAAACAAATAAATAAATATGTAACTTTTCTGCTCAAAGTAAATGATGTAGAGATGGAAATATGACTAAGTAAGATGGTTTTCGAAATTATAAATTTAACCAATCATAACGCTGTATTTAGTCGGATCTCTCTGTCAGTTTGAGTCCTTCAAGCCAACTCTCAGAAACAATGGCTTCAAAAAGAGGTATTCATGTTTTACTGCTATGCTCCAAGGCGCAGTTCTTCCGCTCGGCTCGGGCAGTACTGTTATTGCTGCCGTCTCGTCCGCACGCGTTCTGTCGGCGTGATAACAACTGGCGAACAGCGCGTTACCGAAGTCACTATTTGCCTACAATTCGTGTTATTCGCATTAAAACCACTATAGCACCCGTCACGTTTAACTATGCGTAGATTTGAATGGTAGCAATTTTGTTTAGAGGTAATATTAGTTGAGATAATGTTCCGCTAATTTAACATGGCTTTCGATTTTTGGCAAATGTGAGAAGAGGTACCTCTTCTCTCTTTTTCAAAAAATTGCA
>JAODGE020017618.1:0-11626 GCA_027574965.2 Ecitophya simulans | reverse complement strand
TTGTCGTGCTTCGTCTTCATGTGTTAACATTCGTAACTTTCCACAATGAGCAGGATCTCCAAACTTAGCTCCTCGACGTTCTCGAATCTAGGGCAGTCGGCAAACTGGGAGAATGGTGGTAGGAACATGTTGTTATATTTCACGAAGAACAGTCGAATTTTTAATACTGATAATACAATTAATATGTAGATCTGTAGTAGTAGTAGGAATTTTTTTGTATACAAGACAGGTCTTGATGTGTATTTATTGCAGAATTACGAAAAATGTTGACGACAAAACGCTGATTACTGATTACTTCACCCGATACTGTCCATTTTTTCCTGACTTGTCATCTATATTTAGAATCACGAAAAATGTGGACGATTATACAATTTTTTTCACTGAATTTATTAATTCGTATTTATTATAGAATTGCCCAACCCAATAGTTTGAAATTTTTAATATTCGGTTACTACAGCAAAACTAAGTTTTAATTTCTTGAGTAAGTTATAACTTTTTATTTTCTTTATATTTCAACGATACTTTCTGTTTTTATGCATCAGGATTTTTTTTTGCTTTTCTTTGCTTTTCTTCGATGTGATTGTTATCGGTTCTAGGAATGATACATGTAGAAAAGCCAATCAATATTAAGTCTATTGTTAAGGAATATTAATACGCGTCATAAACGACCTTCGAACAGGTGACAAATTGATAGAATACCTAGAAAACATTCGCCGATAATCTTTATTTAATAAGACTTGTCGAACGATAGTGATCCGTGACAGAAACTCTACTAACTAACTACTATTATGGGAGATCGACGTCATAGTTCGATGATTTCGAATAAAGTTTGCATATTTCATAGGAAATGGACGTTAAACGAACGCCGCGATTAAGATCCTCGGCGTGATTGCCGGAAAGGTTGGGAGCATTGGCCCGAAAGGGGCGATAACTCGTCGGGCGCATGTTCCGCCACGGCAAGGACATTATCATGCGGGTCATTAACGACGAAACTCGGTCATTCATCAAATTACGTCGAATTACTCCGAAGTTGTGCGCGCGCGCTCGCGCCTCGTCGGCGTTGTGCGCATTGGCGTGATTATCGCGTCTCCTTCTCTCAAATCGCAACTAAAGTTGCACGCCCAAAAGCCGGTTTGTCGTCGCGTTTGTTCGCAAATCTGCGATCTCCTCCTCCTGTCCGGCTCGCGGCGATAATCGATTGCGATAGTCGTCGCGAGTCGCATCCTAGCTAATACCTAATTGATTGTTCGCCGGCGATCTCCGGCGACGTTTTGCGCGCCGATACGCTCAGCCAGCCGTTTATTTATTGACGTAAGTTTGCGAGAGAGGCGTGAGATCAGCGTTTGAATAAATAAACATTACTGGAGGAGAACGACGACCGTGTGTATGTGCGTCGATGTTTGCACCAGCCGCCATTATCAAGCGCTTTGGGAATATTAAAATGACATTGAATCGTAAAACAACACAAACGCTTTTGATGCATGCATTTTAATTAACGTGAGCAATCAACGTTGAATTCGAAGTTAGTTCCAACCAGGTTCGTAGCATCCATCAAATTGCAATTATTTTCGGTGTTGCTAGAAATGTTCACGTCGAAAGCAATTTCAACTAATATTATCGACGGTAGTCCGGCTTTTCGCAAACGTCGCTGATCCTGTTGCGGACTGAGTTGCGGCACGTGTTGCGCATCACGTCGCGTCTTGATTTCGCTCTTCGCCGATGACGATGGCGACGATGGCGCGCGCTGATTGATCGCCTCCGAGTCGAGGTTTAAGTTGATGAATTAATGAGGGCGGCCGTCGCCGCCGCGCATTAGCGGCGCGACGCTTCCGTTTAATGTTTAAATTTAGCCTTATTGCTTTCTAGCGATTTGCGCGCGCGCGCGCGGCGCGAATCCGCAGCGTGTTGGGCCGGTGCCGACAACGGAGAAAAGTCGCCACGGCGACGTGGAACTGATTAAATTTATTTTATCGCGCGCGGATGCGAGTCGGGTTTTTTTTGCCGTTGTTGTGTTTATTAAACGTAATTTTCTAACGGTCCGAAAAACATTTTCGCCGCGCGCGTCGCACGTCGAAATGAAAATTCCGCGCGTGCTTTTAAGCGATATTCGCGCGAATGCAATCGGCATGTTTTTGTGTACATTGTCTAATTAATTATACATAATTCAAACGAAATCCAACGAATTTGACGCCGCCATAAAACGAATTGAATTATTTCGCGTTCGTGCGCAATCATCGCGCGCCTCGTTCTCTCCACGGCTTCACAGCGCGCGCCCGAAATTTAATTTAATTAATTAAATCCTCTCTGCTTACCGCTTACCTCTCGCGTTTCTTACTCTTACGTCTGTGCAGGCAGTCAGTCATAGGGTTGGCAAAAATGCATCGATTAATCGAACAAACTCGATTATTTTCGTTTTAGCTTCGATTAAAAGTTCCATCATTAATCGAACTAATCGAGTTCTTGTAATCAATCAATTGAATTCCAGTTTAATATTATTCTAATCACGTGAATTGTTATTAATTTAAGTGTAATTAATTTATTTGTATTGGCACTTATAATTCGAGGCATAAATAAAAGAAAAAAGTTCGATTAATCTAAAGTTCGATTAATATTGATTAACCAACCAACAATTTTGTAAATAATTATTTTCGCAGTGGCTATTAATCGATTAATTGTTTACTCGATTGTTCCATCTTTTTTGCCATTCTCAGCGCTCATTGTATGTGTGCGTTTAACACATTTTGGCGTTGTTTTCTTTGCGTCACCGAAGCCACACGCACTGAGAGGCGATTTCCGGGGTTTCGCTTCTCGTCGCGCGAGGTATCGGCGAAGAATTAGCGCGTTGTTACGCGCGAGATGCGAAGGAGATGCTCCTGCTCAGATGTCGGCTTTGTGTCGCTTTTTAGCGATGCATTAGCCGAATGAGGTCTCGTATCAGAGAAGTGCGCGGCTCTCGGATTCTCGCGAGATGTAAATTCGATTCGTCGTCGGGGAGCGCGGAAAATATCAAAGGAAGGCGCGCCGAAACAAGCGCGCGCGGCAACTTCGAGAGGCGCCGAGCCTCCGACTCCTTATCGCTTTCCGGAGGTTTTAATGAATTAAAGTTGGGCGAGAGGAAAAAAAGCGTCCTCGAACAAGTGGCAAATGTTGCCGTTTTCGGATGGACATTTTCTTATAAAAATGCCGGCGATTCGTTATTTACGCATTCGCCCATTCGCCCGTCCTTCTACTGACTTCGCAGGTATCGCGCGCCCGATGAAGTATAGATGAAGTAGCGAGAAGTGGCGCGCCGCAGGCCGTGCGTGGGATCGGTGGGGGGGGCGGTGGGCGCGAGGGTCGTTCGAGAAGCACATTTTATGCAACCGTCGGAACGTGCTTGCAGGAGCCGACGGCCCGAAACGCTGAATTAAATATAATAAGACCGGGGGCCTTCGTTTAATCCACTCGAAAATTAAATGAAAACAAACACGCGGCGGCGGCGGCGGCGAAGGTGCCGGCGTCGCGACCGAGACGATGAGCGAAACGACGGCGCGCCGGCCGTGTTTCTCGTTCGGCCGATCTAGGCGTGACCTTCGAAACTGTTCCCGCACAAAACGGCGGGTTCTGCACCACTACCATACTCGTACACACCGAGCAATCGAGGGGGTATTAAATAATGCACGATTTTATCAATTATTGGTTGAATCACTGTTATCAATTATTTAGTCTCGTTTGTTTTTTCGTTGCAGGTACGAATCGACTTTTTCGTTAATCCTCTTCCACTCCGCTCCGTGATAGTTGGAGATTGGGTAAAGTACTGGCGCGATGGTAGCCGAAACAAATTAATTTGCGTTTTTATGCGGGCAGTTTTGTGCAAATTGAATTTTGAGAGAAAACACCGTCAAATTGCCCTAGAACGTTTGGGAAACAGTTGGTGTTAACGGAAAACCGAGTACCGAGCACCGAGCGCAGACGTGCCGGCCGGCTTTCGGTGCTTTTTAAATAAATATCATAGTCGATCCAAAAACGCAGTAATGTCCAGGGCGCGCCAAACGACATACTGTTTGCGCGGAGGAGGCACCGGCCTCTCAAATTTTTCGGCCGAATTAACAAATTAAAGTCGCTGGAATATTTCTACTTTTATTTTCAATGAAACGACACGTTTCGCCCACGGTTCAACGTTTTTTGTCGCGCGGCTCTTGCACTCGCCGTGACGCTCTCTTTGAAAGTTTCATCAAACGGTTACGCACAGTTTCGCCGCCGTCGGCACGTTTCGCGTGTCTGCTCGGACGTTTATAAATTTTGTATTTTTTTCTGTGTGTGTATGGCCGCGACGACGGTGGCGGCGCGCTGGCACCTGAAAGAACAAAGGCGCCCTTTGTTGCGCACGCTTTTCGTTTGTGTCGCTTCGCGGCCGTTTTGTTCGCGCCGCGTTTCGGGGGTTTTAGCATGTGCGGCTTTTCTTTTCGCCCGTCCGAGCGCGATTGCTTTATTTCGCCACCTACGCCGGCGCGAGCGGCGGGAATTGTTTATGCGCGCGCGCGCATTCGTACGCGATAAATAATTAATGCGCGCCGCATTATGCCGCATTGTAATTTGCGGGCGGGAAATGCTTGGGGATATTTTTTTTTCGTTTGAATTTTCGCCGAAGAAGTTGCTCCGTAATTAGAGGCGCCGCTGACGTAATGAAATTCGGCCGTGATTTAGGCGTCGGAGGAGAGAAAGGGGCCGTAAAAGCGACGCGATGGATATCGACATTTAATTCAAATCGCTCGTACGTGTCTCAACTAGCAAAAATTCGCGGGCGCCGCGCGTTTTTTTTTTCTCTCCCGCTTCTCGTTATCGCCGTAATTCTCCGCGTGCGGTTGCGCGCTTCACTTTCCGGGTGTGGGGGGCAAGGCGGCGTTGAATTTTGGAATTGTTTTCCTTCGGCCATTCGTTTCCCACCTGCTCGTCGTTTTCTTGCCGGCGGCGCGGCGGACTCGCTCCTCGTTTCTGCTCACGTCACGCTCTCCACATTTTCCATTTGACTCGCAATCAGTCGAGCCGAAATTCTTCCCCGCGAGGCGGCGGCGCACACGTCGCACGCTTAATCTCTTTCTGATTGCACAACTGCAACTTGACATATATATTAAACGGGGCAGGAATATTCCCTTTATGCGCGACGTAGTTGCACATTCGTTTTTCTCGTTGAGCCGCACAGTGGAACCATTCGCACAAACACGCAGAACAACGCAAAAATGTAGGCTTTAGTGTAATAACTTAATTAAATAAATAATAGCTTAATCAAAATACCGAAGAACGTAAAAACCAAAAGCCATTAAAATCCGATAATATATTATAAGAAAATTTGTTCTTATAGAACAATTTATTTCAAGACCTTGTACCAGTCACAGATTTTAATTTACTAACCTTATTGTTATTTCATTATAATCTTCATGTTTTGAACTTTTAATTTGTCAGGTAATTTTTCATTGAACAAAATTTATTTATCTTGTCAAACTATGATTTTTTAATTTTAACTTTTAGTAGGTGTCTCATCAAAGCAGATGGTTTTTAATTTGAGGACCACAATTAGTCGAATTTTCTAAATTTATTAACTACTGAGGTGGTAAGTGTGAGGAAATACAACTTTGTTAGAATATTCAATCATTTAGAATCTTTAGACAGTAAGTAGTTGCATATAAATAAAAAAATTGCGCACAGATTCGTTCTAAAGTTTGTATCTTTGGACTTTTAGTGTAACGGAATTAAACCGTGTTCACAATTTTAAATTTTATCACATCACTCTAAATAAGAATCGATTTCAGGGTAGGATTGGTTTTTGAATTTAGTATGTATAATAAAAATATAGAATATAAAATTAAATAATAATGAAAATTTGCAATTTGCAATGTTTAATAGAAATTAATTAAATTTTATAAATAATTAATTGCTTATAATAATTGTACGGTGAAAATTTACCAAATTATATAAATTAACAACTTATCAGAATAAAATCAAGTTTACGGGTGTTTTCAATGTGTGAAAATAATTAAACACAATTCAAATTTTGGTATACGCCGATTACCGGATTATTCACGACTGCATGGTGATAATTTTAAGCTTTTATCTCTAATAATTTTTAAGGAAAGAGTTTCTATCGGAACTATTTCGATTGCTTTCACTGCATTTGAACGAAACTTCGACGCCAGTTTGGCCGGCGATATAAATTTTTTTGTGCCCGAGCGCGATGAATATGAACGCGCGTCGCATCGGTGGAAATGTTTTAAGGCTGACAATTTCGATTTAGTTCCATTGTCCTGCCAGGACGGCGTTCCACGCGCGTCAATCCATTTCGGCGACGAATTGGAATTCGAATGGCACGAATTCGATGATTTAATTGCCATTTGGCCAGCATGGAAATTGTCTAATTGTACGTGAAATCTTCGGTTTTATTGCTTCTTTCTATATTTTTTGTCCGACTTTTTTATATTTCTGAAAATTTACGGCGATTTTGCCGAAGCGTTAAAACACCTGACTTCGGCGTTGGAATGCGACGAAATGTTCGGCAACGTTTTGTCTCGCAGCCGGAAGATGTCATTAGTCGCAGCGTGTCGCATCGACGTTTTCATTTCGTGGCAATTAGTGGGCGAAATTACGCCGGACATCTTCGCCGAGAGGCTGTCGCGAGCGCGCGCGCGCCCAGGAGCCGACCGACGGACGAATATAAACATGACGAATGGCCGTGATGTTTCGGCACATAAATTAGAGCTAAATTGACAAATGGACGCCGCACGCGAGTGGTCCACCTATAAATATTAATGTACACGTACTCTTCGGGTACCGCGTGCATCTTTTGCACTACTCTCTGCATAAAAGTTGCGCCCATCTAAACGAAACAAATCAAAATCGTTTTTTTTTTCTTCTTTCCAATGAGTTTTGAGACCCGCTCTGACTATGACGCGCGGTGAGTGCGCAGTAAAATTTTTAAAGCGAAATAAAATGTAAAATTTATTTTGCGTTTTTCCTTCTTTTTGGCGCGCGACTGGGCGCTGGGCGAGAGCGAAGGCGAGCGAAGAGGCCTGGAACAGCAGGAAGCGTGCGGCCAAGGTGTGGGAAGGTGTAATTTATCGACCGCAAACAGGCTCGGAAAATTTAGTGTTCTCGAGGAGCCGCTTTTCGCCGCCAAATTGCTACTTTTACGACCGTTTTTTTTTTCCTTTCGCCCGCTCGTTACTACTTTACGCTTTTCTTTTGCCTCGCGGGGCGAGACTTTCGGCGGGCGCGTCATTTTTTTGTTCGCGGCGACAGCGCGCATTAAACGACGTGATTGTGAATCAGAATTACGAACCCGTCCGTCATCCATCGCGCGTTGTTTGCTCTGTCCGCGATAGGACATTCACTCCGATCTCGTTGTTGCGCCGCGGGCGTAATCGTGCGCACGCGGCACGACGCATTATTTGTCGCTTTTTCAACGCGTTCGTTTGCGATGCGCGCGCAAAACGCCCGCCGTGTTTACGTCCGGCAGGACGAGACGCAACGGCATTTATTAAATCCGCAAACATTCATCACGCGCGCGCCGCCGACTCGATCGGCGCCGCCGCCGCCGCCCTCCACGCTCCTCGCGTGCGCGCGCATTGTCCCGCGAGCGCGTTTGCAAGGAGCGAGGACCTTGCGCCCGACTAATGATAAATGATACGTTCCGCGCGTAAATATTCGTTAATTTTCTTTTATTATCTTGCGTTTGCAAAATATCTCGCGTTATTATCCCTTTGTGCACCTCGCACCACCTGCGACGCCCCGCTGCGTGTCCGCGTTCGCGTCGCTTTCGCCACGTCCTTTTGATGCTATTCTTGCGTTTCATTTCAGATCATTAGCGCCGCCCTAATTGTCCTCGCCGCGTTGCAGGTTTTAACCGCGGGGGGGCAGGTAGACGCGTTGTGTCAGAAACACTCGTCATTGCGTTCGCGCTTGTTTTTCTCCGACCACCGCTCTAACGATTAATTTGAAGTTTTGCGCTCAACTTTTCGCTTAATACGCATTCGATTTTCAACGTTGTCGCGCGCGGGGGCGGCATGCGTGCGACGCAGGTGGAAAGTTTCTCTGCCGGCAATTTGCCGGAAAATATCGGTCGTAATTAGATTAGGCGCGCGCGCGCGCGCTTGATGTCACGGCATCTGAGTTCGCCTGTTTAATTGTCTTCCGCACGAATAAAACGCGCGACTTTAAGGGGCGAGTTGCGCGCTATCAATTGTAATTAGATAAAAGTCGAATTAACCGGCGCGTTGTTGCCGCCGCCGCCCACGGTATCTTGAAAGTTTGAGCGTCTCCAGGCGATATTCGCACGAATTATGCTCGTTCGGTACGACGCCAAAGTTGTGTTTCTGTTTGTCATTATGAATTTAGGACTGGTTAATTTTTCCCCTTCTGCCCCTCCACTTTACCGCAGCCTTTGGAAGGTGCGTTTGCTTTGCAAATTTCCGCGCTCTTGATCCGAGCAAATTGTACCTATGCTCCGGTTACCTGCGCGCCTATTTGTTATTTATTTAATCTCGCATCCACCCCGCCAATTTCCGCTAGGGTTGCACGCTCTCTAAGTCAAGGGCTGCGCTTAAGCCAACGTGCGCGCGGGCAGGCGCGAATTTCGCTCGCGTGTGTTTCTTTGCCTTTGTGCCCGACCGCGCCTCGTCTCCTCGTCGCTATCCTGCGGTTTTTCCGTGCGCGCCCGACGCCGAGAGCTGGGCGTAGGGGCGTCGTAATATTTCGTTTGTTTAGCGTTGTGTTGTTGGCGAATTCATGCGCGCGGACGTTTTGTGCGTTTATCTGTTTGCGGCGGCGCGTGCCGACATAAGGGATGGCGCCCGAAAAAGGGTCTCGTAATAAGCTCGCGCGCGAGTATTAACTTCGGACCGACGAGTTATAAATTTTCGATGATGCCGCGCATTAAGCGCGAGTTTGTGCGTGCGATGAAATGCTCCTCCCCGACTGAAAGTTTAAAAGTTTACGAGGACGGACTGTCATTGCGCCCCTCTCGAGGTAACGGCGCATTGTGTGTTTTGCTAACGCCTCGACGCTTCCGGATTAATTTTGTTTCCGAACAAAATTTTTATTCCGCCGACAGCTACCGCGCTTTTCCGCCTCACTTGGTATACGGGAATTCGTAAATTCGCGTCGACAATTTGCGCAACCATTTTCACTTGTCGCCCAGTCGCCCGGCTGCGGTCGCGGAGGTTGGGGGGAAAGGGGGGGGGGGGGGCAGCGTTCGGTTGGGTTGTCGAAATTTATTCATAAACTTTTTCCCCGCCCGCCTTTCTTCCGCTCGACGCCCTCCAGTTGTTCTGGCCGACTTTGAAAAGTCGGCGCGCCCGGCGCCTCCACCGCGGCGACACTATAACTATTTACATATACGCTTTGCATGGTAATACGCAAACAGGTTAAAAAGTTTGCGAAGCTTTTAGAGGCGGCGACGACGGCGTTCTTTCGCTCAGCGAGCAGGGCAGATTGAAAACGCGCGCGTTTTCCATAGTTGTCGCGTCGCGACGATTGTGCGACTTTAAAACACGCGCGCGCAATCAGAACTTAATTCGCGGCATTCTCGTGGAAATTCGCGCGAATCACTCCGGCGGCGGCGGCGGCGGGCGAAACTTTCGACGTTGCTTATAAATTAGTTTTAGCGACGGAATTAAACGTATGAACATTTTTTTCTTGTTTTGAAATTCACTAAGATGATTCAATATCGCGCTGCAGGTTACATTTTTGTTTCTAGCTCCTTCTCGTGTTTACGATTGCGCAATCAGGCGCAATGAACACGGAAACCAAAGTAGTTTGTTTATCGCGAAGTTAACGCACCCGCCCGCCGCTGTCATTTAACAAGTCCGCGCCGCCGCGAAGCAACAGTTTATTCTAGGGGCGCGCGCGCAGCTCCTCGGCAAATTGCTATCAACTTTTAATTAAATTCATTAAGTGAAGCTCGGCTCGTTGCGGACTCGCCGCGAATGCGCTTAATTGCGCAAAAATGGCGCGCGTCAAAATTGCTTGCAATTACACGCGGATTGTGCGCAAAAATGATGAAAACTCGAAAGCGACGAAAGTTTGTAATTGTTATTGTCGCGCGCGGCGGGCGTCGCCGCTGCCGCGCTCTTCATTTATTAATTTACTCGGCCCGGGCGGCGGCAACATTCGGCCAATTTATATTTCATATTTTACTTTGATGGAATTAGTTATCTTGTCGCGGCGCCCATCCGCGGACGGCGAAGACGTCATTTTTTAATTATCAATAAATCGTAAAATATTGCGCGATATTTGCATTTTATTCGGCGCGCTTAATCGGCAACGTCCGAAATTCGAAGCGTAGAATTTCGAGTCGTCGTCGCCGCGCAATTTTAATCGTCTCTATCGACGGCGCAGGTTTGATGAGCGCTCACCGGAAAATTGCAACGCGCGCGGGAATTTTCTTTTTAAACGCTCCCGGCGGGGGCGGATTTGTCCGCGGCGATCTATTTAGATTTGTTTAGATTTGCAATTATTTTCTTTCGGTGCGCCAGATGCGCACAAAGCGGCGGTTTTAATTGGGAAGCGCGCGCGCGCAGGAGCGCGGAAAAGCTGCGAAATAAAAACGCGGTGCACGGGCAGGCATGGGAAAAGCGCGCATGCGGCGGAGACGATAATGAAAATTTAAAAATTTACCGACGGCGCGCGCGGCTTAACTTAAATGACTTCATAACTTGTTGCTAGATATTTAAAGCGCATTCGCGCGCCGGCCGTAATTAATTTGTCCGGAACTGTTTGCAATTACGATTGCGATGTTTTTTTGCACGATCGACCGGGTCGCAACCGCATTCGAGTCCGTTGCGCAATCGGCGTCATTGGAATTGTGCATCTTGTTGTCGTGACAAATTGCAAATTTCTATTATTCAAATTCCAGTCGTTTCCGCCCGCCGCTTGGTCATTTGTCAAAGTTGCGCGCGACAAAGTTTCCGCCTTGATTCGCCTGCTTCGGGCGGGCGGCGGTGGCGGCGGCGGCGGCATCATTAGAGTCGGTCTTATTTTATTGCACGCGTGGCGTGAACAGGTGTTACATAATGACGATTCCGGTCGGCGGGAAGGAAGCGGCCGCCGCGACATGACACGTACAAATTGTCAAACGGTGGCGGGGCGATGGCGCGTCGGAAAACAATTCGAAATCAACGATATTCCGATAAATATTCGATTGTTGTCCGGTTAACTAGGCACAATTTTCCAGCATTCTGCATTGATCGCGGTAGTGCGGGAGTGGGAATTCTTTATCGTGGGCGGAGCTAGATATTGTCGTAGGCGAATTTTTCAATTTTCGAACGCGCTATCGCCGCTCGCCGTTTCTTTTTGCTCGTGCCGCACGGCGAAAAGCGTCCGAGGACGCCGCCGAAGAATATCATCCATTTTTGCATGCGAGCGCGAGTCGATTTTCGTCCTCGCCGCCGCCGTCGGCGCCTCGCATGCGACGGTAATCGCCTTAGGGACACTTTTTTCCATCTCTCCACCCGTCCGTGCATCCGCCGCCGCCGCCGACGACGTCCGCGGGAAATCTCGCATGTTTTGTGGATGTATTTATTTTTTGAACGCGCGTGCGTATTTATTTTTCGTTATAAAGCGAACCGACTGAATGGGATGCGTTGCGGGTGGGGGT
>JAODGE020017609.1:0-10544 GCA_027574965.2 Ecitophya simulans | reverse complement strand
GATAAGGAGCAGAAAAATGATAAAAAGAGAGAATGTTAGAATACAAATAGAAAGCCATTACTTATTTGTAATTAAGTATATCAAATCATGTTTTAGAAACAACTGCAAGATAAGTTTCAAGAGACCTGGCACCATACGTTTGAGGGCATCTTCAAACAGCCCTTATCTTCGATAACCGTTCTCTACACGTATCAAGTATTCATCGTCTGCTCCGCCTTGACCAACTTGGGCAGCATGAACGCTTCCAAGCGGAACGATATGGAACAGGGCCTTTCGTCAATTTTAGCCTTATTTGGCATGTTCTACATAAACGGTATTTTTCTCGGAAACTATACGTCCATCCGCCTGAACATGTACCAAACCAAAACGATCTATTACAACAAGCTGAAACTCATCAACAAACATCTGGTAAGGGACAACTAGCAGAGACGACGGATGACATTAACGATATTTCAACGTGTGCAGCTCATGTACAAAGTGCCGAAGCACATTCGTAATAAGATTAAGAACTATTATCTGGAGTTCTGGAACAACGAGGCCGCAATCAACAGATCCAAGCTCGTGGACGAACTGCCGATGAGCGTGCAGTATCAGATTTATTTGGACAAGTACTGGTATTGTTTCGAGAACGTACGAAACGTGGTTGCGCCCTTGCCAGATAATCAATGTAGCAAGTTTGAGTTAATTTCAGTCCAACTTTATGCCCGGCACTCACTACGGCTTCAAGCGTGCACTGAGTTACGTCATGGAGACGCGAATCTATTCCACCGGCGAAACCGTCTATTTCGCCCAATCTGACAAGGACTCCATGCTGTACATCCATCGCGGTAACATCCAGGTGCTCTCGGCCGAAGACATGGAAAGCCCCTTGATCACGCTGGGCGTGGGCACGATTATCGGCGAGACCAGTCTGATCGCGTCGTACAAGAGTCCTTTGCAGATTGTCGCCTCGACTTACTGCGTGGCGTACTGCGTCAACAAGTACATGTTCTGGAAGATTGTCGCTCAATACCGGAAGTTGAAACAGAGCCAGATTATTCACAGCAAGTACCGGGAGTTGTTTGAATCGGCAAGGGCGCTGTGGTTGGAAAAGGAGGCCACGCCAATAGAAGGAAATGAGAGGTATGATCTTAAGTTTGCTTAAGTCCAGCACAATGTCAGTTTCACTAATTGCAAGATATATCAGTTGCTCTTGTGATTGTCGGAACACATGTTTCTTTCCAGTTTGATATCTTTAGAAGGATTGTTGAAAAATGCAATGGAACATCGCACTACCGGTCCTAAGATTGTCTACGTCTTAAGCCAGGTTTGGTCGTCCACTTTATTTTTTTGATTTGCTCTTTATTTTACATTTTCACTAACCGTCTTTGTTTCAAGCAATTTGGAAAGCGCAACCGCATTGACGAGATCTTCCTCAACACCAAGTTTCCTTGGATATTAAACTCTTCGTCTAGGTTGATCTTTTACTGGGACTTATTCATCGTCGCCTTTACGTTCATCTTGGCGATCGCGCTCCCGTGCGTGATTGCCTTTCGCCTCGAAGACGAATACTACTTCAACATTCTGGAGTATTACATGGGCGCGTTTTTCATTCTCGACGTTGTTATCTACGTCTTTGTGGCAATCGAAGATGAAACGGGTACGTACCTGATAACTGATCAAAAACAAATCGTTGGTATCGACTGTCGTTTCGAATTGTAGGCATACGATCGACCATATTGGAAATACTGATGAAACGTATGCATTCTTCGTTTATCCTGGACATAATAGCGGCGCTGCCGATCAGACAGGTCCTGCAATCCGTCCAGCTGGACGTCAATGAGAACGAGAGATGGATCATGTTGATACTGCCCTTTATACGATTGGTCAAGTTCCACAAGGTAATCAAAACTGAACTATTCGTAAACAGTTTGATTTTTTTGTTTGGTGTTGTTGCAGATTGTGCGGTTCTTCTCGAAAATCGAAAACACCTTCAAGTTTAACCTGGCGTTGCTCCGCCTCCTGAAGTACATCCTGTACGTGATTATCTGCGCTTATATCATGACGGCGATCTACTACATCTTGGCGTGCGGAGAGAAGGGCTTCCGCGAGGATAGTTGGGCGAGCGAATTGCAGAGAGTAAATACTGATCTTTCCAACGCCGGCGTGTTCATGAACACGTTCAAGTCGACCTTTGAAGTTATCCTCCTCGGCGGCACCGGCATCCTGGGATTCAAGCGACTGATAGACGTCGTCTTCATGATCATCTTCACCGGAATCGGAATCATTTTGTACACGTACATTGCCGCCGATTATTCGGCGACTATGACTTTAAACAACTACGAACTGTAAGCATTCGCGACGCTTTCTCACCGCATCCGCGTTTATTGTTCTGGGACACGTTTCAGGGGCGAATATTCCAAAACGATGCAAACCATCAAACAACTTTCTATGAATCCTTTATATCAGTCCCCGGAAAGCAAGAAGAACATGGAGAGGATCTATAAGTATCTATCGTCGCAGTGGTATTTCAATCGAGGAGCGAAGATTAGGGAGTTGTTGGGCGATGCTCCGGACAGTTTGTTTGAATTGCAACAGGTGGCAAAATACGGGGATATTTTGGAGAAGATTCCCATCTTTGGGGTACAGTTACTGCTGTTTGGATAAGTTTTGGCTGGGAATTAATTTCGAAATTTTAGAATTTCGGCAGGACGTTCTGCAGTAAGCTTGCTTCGAAATGCGAAGAGGTGGAGTATTCGGCTAACACCGTCTTCGTGAACGAGAGTCAAACTTGCGAATACATGTATATCATTGATAAAGGATATTGCGAGGTTAGCCCTTTACAACTCTCAACACCCCACTTCTACTGCTAACATTGATGTCAACTTAATTTTTTAGTTGGTCGCGGGTACAACGAACAGAATCGAAAAAGTTCTTGGACCGGACTCGAACATCTGCATATTGGAAGCTATGGTCGGGATCAACAATCTATTTTTCGTCCGAAGCTTAACGTGCATAGCTTTGATAAGAATCTCCAAGATACATCTTCAATCAATACTGAGAACCATACCGAATGTCGAAGAGCAATGTATAGGCTTCTTTAACGAAATGAGGACGAATATTGTACGTATACCTAAACGTAAAGAATTGGTGCTTGATTGTTTCTCCTCCTTTATAGTTGTATTCGCATTTCATGAAAGGCCGCATAATAAAAATGGTTACCGAAGCCGCTGCAGTCGATACCGGATCGTTTTTCGTTTACCCCACCGACAAGACCGATCCGTTATATCAGGATTTCCTGTACGGCTGGTCGAAATTCAGCATCTTTCGGTATGTGATGTTGCCGGTGACGATAATGCCCGATGGTCCCTTCATCATCGGCTGGGAGATTCTGCACAACATCCTCTCCTTCATCCTGGTGACCACGTCGTTGTCCTACGACTATTGGGCGGCCGTCAACAACTCGTACGGTGCGGTTATCATTGCTTTGGTGCTATACCAAGCTATCGCAATGTAAGACACTTTTTTTATGGAAATTCTGTAAACGTCTTTAGGCATGTCTCGTGTGCTTTGTAGATATATCAGATTTCACATTTGTTACTACAACCACAAAGGCATTTTAATATCCCATCCGAGACTAACCGGCTTGCACTATTTGAGCGGAGCGTTTTTCGTCGACGTGCTGGGAATGATTCCGATTACTCATCTTCATCAACTCATTACGCATAGCCGAACGGGACTCTACGCCATTTACAATTTGAATAAAATTCTGTTGATGTACAGATTGCCGATGGCTTTCTACTACTTCAAGAAGGACATCTTGAAGCCGGTCGGAATTATACTGTAAGTACAACTGTCTGCTCTAATACAATCATGTATTGCGAACTTCCCACTGTTGATTATCTTTTAGGAACGTCTGCTTCTTTATACCGATAACAGTCATCTATCTGTTAATGTTTACGTGCGTCTTGTTCGCACTCGGAGCCGATGTAATAGTAACCGACACCAAAAACATTATCACGCCGAAGGTAAACTCAATTCTGTGGCTTTTATCTCGTCTCAGCGAATGTGCGTATATTTGAAGGGATTTTATTTTGTTCGTAGAGATTGCAACCGTTGATTGTTTTAGATAAGTTTGACACGATGCAACCGATAAGTTTGTTCTTAACGACTTTGTACTACACCGCTGCGAATGCGATGCAATTGGGAAGTCACGCAATTTTAATAACAACCACTCACGAAGTGGTCTTTGTTATGCTAATAAGTCTTTCTGGTGAGTTTGAAACGCACCAGTGCGTAAACTGCGACTGATACTACTAATGTCATTAGGGTACATGATATTTGCGTATGTACTCGTAACAATCACGAACAGTCAAACTATAATCAACAGTGAATTGACCCTCTATCAAAGCCACATGAAACATATCATTAAGTTTATGAAGATGGAGAAAGTCCCGAAGGATGTTCAAAGGTACAAATGTTTGTCATAATATTGTTGTTCTGATCTAGTGTTATGTAAATATTGTAGGGATTCTATCCAGTACTATGAATACAGTTGGAAGCAAATGCACGGTTATCACATCGACGAGGTCCTTGTGAAATGCCACAACGTCCTTTGCGAGGATTTCCTGCACGATCAGTACAAGGACACCTATAATAAAGTGTCGATCTTCCAAGCTCTCGACTCCACCATTTATCGCGAATTGAGCCGGCAGCTTACTCGCATCTACATGCTACCGAACGTGGAGTTTATCAAGCTGAACGACATCGTTTCCAGCATGTACATCATCCACAGCGGAAAGATCAACGTCTATGGACCGAATGGCAATCTCTACGCGATTTTGCACACCGGAGCGTAGGTTATTCCAAAAATTTCGATGGGTGCACGTAAACTGGTCGTTTTGTAGTATTTTGGGGTGTCTGGATAACGTGTCTCATTTGAGAAGCATGGTCTCCTTCGTATCGAACGGATCCGTCGATCTTTTGGAAATCGAGGCGAAAGAGTTTTACCGAATATTAACCGGACCAATCGTGAACGATTTACACAGGAGCATGCTGACCGTGAACATGGTACGTTGCTTTCCATCCATGTTTAGTTTCTTGTCGAGTAAAATGTGCAAACATTTTGTAGTCCTACGTGCCGGGAAGATTGTTTAAGCGTACCCAAGTGGCGACAACGCTGCACGACGTTCTAGTTGAGCGAACGTAAGTTTCTCGTTATAAGATCGGTACGATTCTAATATAACTGCACTTGCAAACCTTTGCTTAAGGCAAACGTCGCGAAGTAAAGTGCTAAATGGTCTCGGCATTGCTATGACGTTTCTTGTCATATCGTTAACATCCATTTTGTGCATAACTTACGTCGCCACATTCTTCCCGCGGGGAATTGCCAAATATTTTCTCATCTACTTGTTCGACCTGCTGCACGTGGTGTTTATAATTATTAAATTCTACACGCCGTATCATGACCTAAAAGGGCAATTGATAACCGATCACAAATTAATTCGAAAAAGGTGAGCAATGGTCGATGAATTTTGGCACACTTTCTATTGTTGATTATCGTTTCCAGATTCGTCAGGCAAGCGATGTTTTACCTAAATCTCTTCGCCGTCATCCCTTTGGATGCGATCTTTCTCATCGAAATGCACATCTGGTACCAGACGTACATATACAGAGCGATGCTCCTCACGCGGTTGTTACGAATTGTAATTATTGTCGTTTGCAACACTTCGATGTTGTCACATGTTAGCGACGTTTGTGTTCCAGTATAACATAACGAGCTTTTTCAAGAAATTCAACGATATCCTCAACTCGAACCTGCTCCTGATGAAACTGTTGTCCATTGTCGTCTTCACCACTCTGCTGTTGCACATTGAGACGTGCTTTCTCTTCTCGATTGCCGTGGCGGATGAAAATGTGTTTCACCTGGAGAGGTGGGCTTATCAACCGGACGGTAATCATGATCAGACGCGTGGTATTAGTGCGTTGGCGTGTGCATAGTTTGGTCCGTTTGCCAGATGATGGGGAACCCATATTGGTTTGTGGTAACCCGTACGTCTGCGCATTTTATTACGCCTCGTCCTTGCTGACCTTCAGTGGGTATTCGATCTACCCACGCTCCTTGTCTGAGATTTTCCTCAGCTGCGTGTTGATCATCATCAGCAAGTTTTTGATGTCCATCACCGTGGCGAAACTTTCCGCGTGCATTCAGAACTACGGCGCTGATCTCGCACGCTTTGACGACATTTTCCTCCAGATGAAGAGCTTCCTAAGCCGCAGTGCAGTCTCTGCCTATTTGATACAACGCATTATTTATTATTGCGAGCAGTTGTGGATACGATCGAAGGGCGTGCAGACTCCTTATTTATTGGTGCATGCTCCGTCGTACATTAAGGAACAGATTACGATCGCTGCGTTTGGCAAACATGTCTATAATGTGAGTTATGACTTGGCCACTTGATTCGTGCTCGTTGTACGCGACAATTGTTTGTTTAGAATGCATTGTTCGCGAATGCGCATCCGGACTTTCTTCGGCATTTGATCCGAATGATTGGTTTGCAAATATTCTTCGAGAACGACACGATTTGCGAACAGGGAGACATCAACGAGACGATGTACTTCATTCACAGCGGCACCATCGATGTTCTCTTTTCGAACGAGACCGAGGAGATCAAGGTCGATGAACTTCGCGAACTGGATTGCTTTGGCGCCGTAATTTTTATTTTTATATCTGTATTCACTAATGCAATGTTGTTTGGACTTTTTTTCTTTGTGGTTAGATACAAGGATTGTATGAGCGCACACCTCACACGCATTCATTTCGAGCTACGTCTGTGACTGTCTTGTGCACATTGTCTTTAAAGGATTGGAGCCACTTTCTCGACTTTTATCCAGCGAGTAAGTTTGAAATCTACGAAACGCTTTTCAAAATGTGAGACCGCGCAATTATTTTTATTTCTTGTATTTTGACCAATTGTAAAACTATCTGTATCTTTTATTTTAATTACGATAACTTTATTATTTTAGCTGTTGTTTGTGGTGGAAGAGTTGTTCTTTTTATTTAGGCTTTCAAAATAGCCGATTTATTGCAATTTTTATGTTGGTTTGAAACTTGTTCTAAATACAATATCTTTTTGATTTGTCTTTATTTTATAGTCTAGGAAGGTCCTTTTAACGATTTCAGTACTAGTTGACAAAGTTTAGATTATCTATACATTTCCAGCGAACGCGACACTTTTATTAACTCTATCAAAAACGATATTAAACATCAAGCAAAATAATACAAATCATATGATATTTGACATTTCTTTTATGTTCCTGAAGATAAAAACGCAGTTTTATTACTTTCCACAATTGTTACCATCTACAGGTAACTTGAACTGAACCATTACAATAACATAAGTCACAACCAGATTACTGAACATATAAATAGCTTTGTGATCAATCGTGTAGAAGTCCCAGGCGGTAATTTCAGGACTACGCTGAGCGGCTTGCTGAATAAGCAAAACAAGTTTCTCCTTGATTAGTGCGTTGGGATTGCCTTCAAAGCGTTGCAACATGTTGTATCCGACATTCACAGTACGTTTGCCTTCACGGATAAGCCTCTCGCCAAGGTATGCTAAAAGCACAGCGTTGCTCTGAAAACAAACTTTGTAACGAAAACTTTCTCAGCATACAACTTCCAAACTGCCTACGCATAAGTACAGAGTCCACAAAACCAAAATCATAATCGTCTGTGAACGCCGCGCGGTCGCATCCAACAAAATCTCCAAAACCGCCAAGACATTGAACAGCTGATACACCTTCGTCAGCAGCGTTTCGAATCCGAACGTGTCATTGAACAAATTAATCCAGTTGATAATACCGTTGTGGTCGGCTATGATCTTCGATAATCTCCAAACCACTGGCAGGTCGTTACTTCTTTCTGGCAATCTTTCTAAGACGTTGTTCATGGTGGAGAACGTTTTGGTCATTCCGTACAGGAGTATCATACGTGCATAGATCATCACGTGCAAACACAACATCGAATAACCCTCGAACACGAATGCTATGGCAGCATAGTTGGTGTCGTATGTCGTTTTAATTACAAATCCAATAATCATTATGGTAACCATGGCGTTCATGCTTCTAGCGACCATCTTTTGCCAGGACTTCATCCGCAAGTCCGGCTTCATCTCGTAGAATGACATTTTCGTTAAGTTTTCGCAGCGCAACGTGTTGTTTGCAACGAACCAAATGAGCATGAAGAAATGCATTGTTATGTCGCTGAAGAGTTTAAATACTCCGCTATCGTACAGATCCATCTTGCAAGCGAACACGTACGTTGTGTACGCTGCACCCATGATGTACAATATGCTATATAATGTTGCTCTCGTTGTGCTGGGGATGACAATTCTTGTCTTTGAATCTACTTTTGGAAATATTCCCATAACATAGACCCAGTTTTGTATGAACGATGATTCGTCCATCCTGTAGACTAGTGTTCGAGAAGGGTTAGCTTCTAGGGCAGTTCAGAGCTAATTTAATTGAAGGCTATTATGTTTGTTTGTTGTGTTAATTGGCGTTGACTAATTGACTAATCAATATTGAATGATAAAACTTGAGTAATTAAAACAAATAATACAACTAGAACTAGACATGAATTAATAACTTTACGATTTACCTTAGTACCGTTAATATTCTGGTTATGTTATTAACACGTACATTTTTTGCAAAAAAATTCACAGCGGTTTTGATTACTGATAATATAGATAAATATTTGGTTGGCTAATAAAGCAAAACATTCATTAATCAGGCTGTTTTTAATTACAATAAAATGAACTTCAAACTACTATTTGTTGTAGTCCTCCTAGTTCTGGCTTTTTTTGCAGGAGTAGAAGCAGACAGGTTGATATTATAAACGTTTTTAGTCGCAATGCCATTCCAATGATTAATTATCTTGTTTTTAATTATTATTTAATTATCATGTTTATTAACTTGTTTTCCTCGAATGTGAGAGCTAATGAATTAGTAATGAAATATTTTGTATTGTGAGCGCTAATTGATTGTTATTAAGTGTCGTATTGATTGCTCCCATGTGACTGACATGTACAGTGAGAGATTTCGTGTGTAATATCGTATCGGAAAAATTTCGAAAAATGAGTATAAAATTCTTTAAACCCACCGCAATCCGCAAGGGCGTCTACATCGAAGAGCGGAAGTACGAAGGGAACAAGAACCTTTTGAAGTTCGTCGAGGAGCATTACAAATGTCCCCAAACCGAATTGCTCAGCGCGCCGAAGAAGCACAAAAGGGGAGTGAATTTCCGATTGAAATCGAAGAAGGATTTAGAAAGCGATGAAGTGCCTCCCGGTTTTTTCCTGACCATCATCTTCAGCATACAGGGCAGCATTCATGATATTGTTAAATATCTGCAGCTCTACTGCAAATTTGGTGTTTGTGAGTGCGATCAACTCATTAATTAATTTCAACAACAACAATATATGTGTGCATTTTAGGGTTGGCGTTGCTTATGTTCGCCTCGATTTACATCTTCATCGCAATGCCACTATACATGGTGTTCTTCTTCCTGAGCAACTACACGCGCAACAGCTACGTGAAGATCTGGCTGGCGGTGCCGATCCTGAAAGGCGTCAGCTTTTCGGTCGCGATGCTGAATTTCGTCTCTTGCATACTCAACATGTCTCTGGTGACCTTAAACGTTGTGTTCATCTACGCGACATTCGCGAACTGGTTGGATTGTGACTATCCGTACGCCTCAGATCCCGAATGCATCGGCAATTTCGATCTGACGATCTCGCTGTGCGAGAGACCCAACATGACGATGCCGAAATTGGGACTCTACGTGCTGCTGAAACGCGTGGCGAATTCGACATTCGGCGACGCTATCAACTTGTACTGGATCATCGTCGTCTTGATCACGTACGGCCTTGTGATACTCGGCGAATTGTACTCCTCCGTCGTGCTGGGACCGATCTGTCGTCTTACGACCATCATGTGGGGAATCATCTTCGTCGTCATCATTTTGTACGAGGGATGCTTTGGGTTCAAGTACACATTGATTCACAAGACGGCCGGGAGTTTATCGGTGGTTTTGAGTCCGACTGTACGGTCTGACAAAATACGCTTTCAGAAAACTTGTGATAATATTTTTTAGTATTGGGTAGCATGCGCAAAAGCATCTCTTCGGCGTGTCATGCCAGGCGATTTGGTGACGTACGGATCTATCACTATGCCCGGAATGAGTCCCATAACAATGGCGGTTTTGATGTCCTTGATGCGCATTGTCTTCACCACGACAGTGGCGAATTTCTACGTGATTTCCTTTAACGACTTTATTTCCTATCACGGTATAAAATATCCCGAGTGCATCGATGTGAATGGTGAGTTTTCCAATCGATTGCTTTCTGTAGTAAAGTGCGGCGTATTTCTAGGATTGTCCATTATCTATTGCTTCATTCCACTACAATTGTTAAAACTCGATGGATCCAAGGTCACGCTGTTGATCTACTTCTTCCTCCTGACATACATGGGATTCATGTCGACGTTCCTCAGCATCAATGGCT
>JAODGE020017601.1:0-13821 GCA_027574965.2 Ecitophya simulans | reverse complement strand
TGACATAAAAATATAAAAAATACTCTACATATATAAATAAGTAAAAATATAAATACATAAAAACATATAAATAAATAACATTTATCAAAATCACAACTACACACAAATACCCTCAGAACATAAAACCGGCAACACTAGTGCGTGGTTATGCGTATTGCAAAGCCGCTTAAACCGTCAGTCATTGCTAATCCGTTTATGTCCCTAATGCCAGGGCACTGAAACAGATGCGGCATGGTCAGCGGTAAGTTGCGCTGGGTACAAACGGGTCTCTGCGTTGATGATGATTACCGTTTGCGAAAGGCCCCTGTGGCGGGCAAACAAAGACGCTTGCCAGGTCGCTGGCACTTCAGCTGAGACAACTGAACAATATGACGGGAGCGTCCATACCAACCGTGAAAGCAGCACCAACTCCGTTCGCAAACTTTCATCCATCGGTGTAGATATTGGTCCAGTCCAAATAATCACGATGCAGATGCATTAAATTTTGAGTCTGGAACGGGCTGTTTCCGCTTTTACATAGCGGTTGAAGGACACATGCACAGATATACACAGCATCAACCAATCGGACACACCGTGTTGCATGCTAGCCTCCAGAGGCACCGGTAAGTCAAGCCCTTGGGCCGCTACCAGCTCCCTAAAGACGATGCTAGCAAGTCGAGTAACCGTGGGACGCTCAACGTATTGGTTGCGAATATCTTCACTGAACGCCAAGGCGTTCAAATGCAACAAAAAACCCGCATTTTCAAACCATTATCAACCTTTGGCGGCGTCTTAAGTTTAGAAGCAAAAGTTTTGTTTCACAAAAAAAGATAATATTAGACTAGTATGGAAGCCCTGACGGCCAAACGAACGCCCTAATGGTGAACTTTGTTCAACAACCTTAGGGTTGTCTGCCGAGCCGATGCAAAAACCAAAATTCTATACTCGAGACAAGACAAAACAAGAGCTTAATAAACATTTAGCAAAACTACCCCCCCTAGTACTTCAACGGACATCAGACACCAGCCTATAGTTAATGCTAGAGGCGAAGTCGACATAGAAGCTGTTGTAAAACACCATATCATCAGATCAGATTGTATGTTTTCTCAATATCGACAAAAACTGGGGTGAGATGATTTCGGTTCAGAAATGCGTTCTGAACCGTGCGTTTAAAGTACAAAATACCGTCTTTAGTGCACCGGTGCTTGCAAAAACTTGTTTGGAAACGACTAAAAAGTATACGTGACTCGAAAACCCAGGTAAATCGCCGCATCTTCTCCCAGACCTTGCTAATGCCGGAAATGTGAGAAATTGGCCAATAACTGAAAGGGTTGTACATATCCTTAAAGGGCTTAAAGATAAATATCACTATTATCTTACGCCATTCATCTGGGTAGGTAGATGACCACCACAACATATTAAAAAGGTTGAGAAGACAACGTTTGCCTCTAAACGAAAGGTGCTTAAGAAAAACTTAAGAAATTGAATCAAAACACGCCGAAGATTTTTTAACAGAAGAGAAAACACATTCCAGTTTTGTTAAAAAGAAAAGGTTGTAATAATCACACTGGTCGTTCCCAAAGTCAAGGCTGATCGACTCAGCGTGATCTTTGTCAGCCAAGACATTCTGTGCGCAATTAGCGGTGAAGTTGTTGCTAGCATAACGCATTGCTACTAGCTCACAGATGACTGTTGGAGATGAAATTATGTTGCTGTTGTCTACAATGTGGGCCAACACAGCGGAGGATTTGCCACCCGAAACCGCGCGTAAACAAAAGCGTCAAAGCGCACGTTTGCTTTGCACGATGCAGCGCCTTGCCAAGTGTCCTGCATTTTTTGTATTCGGTTTGCGGTCGCTTTAACGTGTTATATGAGTGTTTTTGTTTAGCCACAGTACGGATTGTCGCGGCTGCTAGCCGGCCGACGTGTTTGGACTGCTATAACGGGCCGTTTAAAGAACGACCTCGGAAAACGCGGACACAGACTTATTTGTATTGGGCAAAAATGTTGGAACTTTAAAAGACTTCTGGAACAAGTCCCTGTCGACCTGGAGTAGTAGTCACTGAATGAATACTGCGGGAAAGAGACCTACGTCATACGCGTTGCCGCTCCCGAC
The DNA here is from genome assembly GCA_027574965.2 of Ecitophya simulans. Classification (NCBI taxonomy): domain Eukaryota; kingdom Metazoa; phylum Arthropoda; class Insecta; order Coleoptera; family Staphylinidae; genus Ecitophya; species Ecitophya simulans. The sequence continues at coordinate 11,726 of JAODGE020017601.1, read as the reverse complement.
GACGCCACACTCAAATCAATCACAAACTCTTTGTCGTTTGCAGATTTAAAATGTACCGTAACAGTACCGTTTTAGTATTCTCAAACACTAACTCCAAATTCTTTACCCGCGTATTGCTCTTCGACGACCCCCACATACTCGACTGGGCGTTAAAATCGCCGATAAGCAGCCACGGTTCAAGAAACTCTAAGATTAGTGCGTTTATATCTGTTGAATTAATGGGGCAACCTGAAGGAAGATAGATAGAACAGATAGTGATGTTCAGCTAAAACGCCAAACAAATTGCAACTGCCTAGAGCCGTGTTTGGCTCGTAGGTCCCATACATCATCCTGCCGGAAACAATGGTACCTGCGGAGACTAAAATGTTGAGATTCTATTAAATGTGTTTCCTGAAAAGCAACACAAAAACTCCCAAAAAATAAAACTGCAAATGTGGCAATTAAATGTAGGGGTAGTTGCACCTTATTACAAGTCCAATGAAGTATGTTTTTATTAAAATTTTAAAAAATTAAGGTTGTTACCCAACGTTAAAACTAAAAATTAAAGAATAAAAAATAAAAATTTGTTAATAAAATAAAATAAAATAATAAAAACAAACGCAAACTTCAGAATCAGTAAGACCCTTTCCTGTTCTTAAAACCAGAAGGCCGTCCGCCCTTTTTCTTTGGTTGCGTTAGATTCACGGTGAGTTGGGACGCATCTAACTCCTTCGCGGAACCTCCCGGAATTTGGAAGCGTTGTGGAAGCGAGAACCCCAGTCGGACAAATCCATACATTTATCACGAGTAGCTATAGTGGTTGCTATATACACGCTACTACTGCTACGTACATTCGCTACAGACCTGTTATATCGAGAATAAAGAAAAGTGAGAGAATAGAATAGGCAATAAAAACCTAAGCCTATTTACATTAGATGACAAGACTGAAAAGATCCGTAAAAATCTGCAATTGCCACCGGAAAATCTCTAACAAATATGCTTCGAACAATGGACATTACTCACTCACAACTATACTATACAGGCACCAGCACTACAAGATGGAACTATATCACACCGAGCAAAGACACGGAACACGTCCGCATGCAAGCAGGTCGGCCGGCGAGTCGGTAAATTATTTCTATAATTTTTTGTTTGAAATTTTTACAACAAAATAAAACCGATAAAATTTCATCAAAAAATATTTTGTAGTAACTTAACTCATTGCTTTTCAAATTAATTTGGTCAAAATTAAAAAAAGTTTAATTTAGACAAAGGTAGAGTTGATATAGTAAACAAATGCTTAATTTCCACATATAATATGAAGACAGCGGTAAGGAACGACTTAAGTCACATTACCTAACAAGTTATGCGTGCCAACTACGAACAATTAATTTATCAAATATGAAATGCGCTTAATTTTAAATGTGAATTTATGTAACGCAACTGAAATCAATTGATTTGAAAGTCGAGACATTTATTTCAGGTCATCAAATTATCATAAATTAATGTTTTAAAAACTTTTTTTTCAATTTGATATTGTTAATTTTTAATTTAAAATTGAAAGTTCAATTTTACAAAACGTGCTTAACGTCATCATCATATTTAAAAATTTAAGATTGAAACTATTTGAAGTAGAAATTGCCCATTTTTTTATTGTTAGCAGAAATCTCTACTACTTATTTTTTCAATATAACTATATTATTATATTTATTATTAAATAACGTAGAGACATTAATAGAATTTGTTTGAAAATAATTACTTTAGAGAAAGCAATAAGTTAAGTAAAGTTAAATAGAAGTAACATAAGCTGTGAGGAATTAAGAATCTGATCTAACTGATTGTGAGTTTAACACCTTAAATTAATGCAAACTGACGTCAAACGACTAGTAGTATACTCACTGAACGTATAAATGCGTTGTTGTGTAAAAATCTTACAAAAACACAAGGAAATAGAACCAAATATAAGCGAACCTCTAACACATATAAATTAAGACCATCTTATTTAACTCTTAATTATTATAGACAGTTAAACTGTTGGTTCGGTATCTTTGTATCTCCTGCCGTTTGACTGTCGTACTATTAATGTAAATGACAATTGTGTTTTTACGATTGCAATAAATTTCACTCTACGCCAGTAAATGATTTCAACATGAAACAACATGAAACGTAATAAAATCTAATATTACAATTATATTAAATAATATAATTAAAACATTCGAAACATTTCAAACAACAACCAATACAAATTTTAAAAAAATAACGTGATGGATTCAGTCTTGCGTACAAATTCCAAATTTCGGCGGCGTTATACAAAATTGCACAATTTTTTAAGCATCTAAACAAAAATAACAATAAAACTGACATTAAGACATTAATTGCTATTAAAGCAACAACCGGACAGTTTCTTATAAGAAATAAATCACAAAGAATTGGTGCGCTTCCAAAAAATGATGAGCTTATGTGCATAACCTAAACTTAACCTAAATACTGTATAAACCAAAAATCTAACTGAAATCACCGGAATGTTGTTCAGAGTATAAAATAGCACCCAAAATCCTGTCAATCAACTAATCTACCCGTGATGCAAACGACGACTGATATTCAAATCGAATCCCCGGCACTAAAATTAGCATTCCGAATAAAATAACAACTTTTGTCAGGTCGAACGGCGTATCAACTTGCGTCGCGTATCATTGTCAATGTCGACTCGTGTTTACGCAAAAATTACTCAACTCAACGCAGTCGACTTAAAGTCAGCATTCACGCACGCGCACATTTCGCGCACACCGCAGACCGAGCGCAAATCACTAATGCGTACCATTAAGGAAACTAAATGTTATTGAACGCTAATTCACGTTTGATGTACTTAACGCCACTGTACTTAAAGAAATTAAAGTTCAAGTAAACTCTACATTCACAAAACAACGCGTCAATGATCGCGTGGCGGTTGCAAGCAAATGCCGCTATTACAAAGTGTAAAAATTAAGTGTAAAACCTTTGAACAAATTAATTTTGAAATAGCGCCCATGTTTATGCTTAGTGTTATATGTTATTTACGCGTCCATCCTCCACGCTGCGGTCCTCCACTGAGCTACCGGGGCCTCAAATGCGGTACGCTACACGCTTCGGCGGATTCGGCAGCCAAGGTCATGATTGTAATTTTTTATGTTCAAGTAACTTCCTTCCTGCAACGCGTAACCACCGAGAAAAGTTTTATCTCTAATTGCGTATTATGTTTATTTCTCGGCGTTGGAAACCTTAAATTAGGCAACTTTGACCGGTTTTTTTCATTTATGCTGATATTTGCTGAGTTTTGTGGTAAGACAATAAAGTAACGATTTGTAAATGCAAATTAAGCGAAAAAACAAAATAGATTAAGTTCGATTGCAAGCTAAACTTGGCAATAAAAGCGACGCCCGCTTACGAAACAGTCCGTGACATTCAAAGTGCGTGGAATCGCTTGGACCACGCCAAAGACAGCTAACATTGCTCGTTACACAGCAGGAATTACATACAAATAAAAGTATCAAGATATTAATAGTAACTTAATTATTGATAATAATTTTTAATGCATTGAGAAGAATGATAAGAATTCTTTAATTTTGAGAAAACTTAAGTAATTCAAAATTTTACTTTCAATATCTGGTTAAATCTAGCATTGAATTAAAGTTATTACAAAAGTTCTATTTATAAATGTTTAGTAGAAATTAACCCCCAAACATAAATAATTTCGCAATTAATTTACCCTTTGACCACAATTATCTTAAATAATAGTGGTAATGTAAAATGTGCGCCAATGGCAATGCCATCAAACAACAAAAAAATTTCTGTCAAAAAAGCACATTCACATTGTATTGATTCTTATTTTTTTTTTGTTCTTAAAAGCAAGGTACTTGTGTAATAATGAGCATCACATTGTCCTTGTATACCTTTGGGTATCAATAAATAAACAATTTTTGAGGATGTTTTCAACTAATCTTAAACATCTTCCTAATAACTAAATATACTCCTGTATTTTTCCATTAATTTTTTACTAGTAACAACCTAATTAACCCAAAAGTAAAGATAGAAATGTTTATTGTTAAAAAACACATTTTTTAGTAAAATTTGATGCTTAGGCACAAAATGTTATTGAATTGAATTAATGACTTAAAAAACTCACAAAAACATTGGCTTAAAACAAGTAATGATCAACTGGCGTTAAAATTCTAGATGCGGCTGTACGTGATACTCCTCTTCCTCTGCGCATGGATACTCAAATGGTCATCGCAACAAGGTCTTCTCGAAGGATTGGTAAACCTCTTATTCAATGAGCTATTTCAGCATGCCCAAGGCACACGTAATTTCAACCAGCTGCGCCCCTCGTATGACTTTATTGTTGTCGGGGCGGGCACAGCCGGATGTGCGGTAGCAAACCGACTGAGCGAAAACCCGGAATGGAACGTGCTTCTCATTGAAGCGGGTGAGTTGCAGAACATCTTGACGAGGCGCACTAGTGCTAACAACCACCTTTCAGGGGGCCAAGAAAACTACTTCATGGATATCCCTCTGGCGGCAAACTACCTGCAGTTTACCTGGGCAAACTGGCAGTACAAGACGATGCCCAGCCAGAAGTACTGCCTGGGGATGGACAACAACCAGTGCAACTGGCCGCGTGGCAAAGTAATGGGAGGCTCGTCGGTGATCAACTACATGATGTTTACGCGCGGAAACCGGCGCGACTTCGACCGCTGGGCCGAGCTGGGCAACGTCGGCTGGTCCTATCGCGACGTCCTGCCATACTTCATTAAGACGGAGAACTTCTCCATCGACACCGACTACAATCCGCGCTACCATGGACGGCACGGTTACCTCTCGGTGACCTACCCGCAGTATCGCACGAAGTTGGCTGAGGCGATCGTTGCGGCCAACATGCAAATGGGCCTGCCTTTCGTTGACTACAACGGCAAGACGCAGATTGGCGTGTCGTACCTCCAAAGCACGCTGCGCGACGGCCTGCGGCACTCCAGCAACAAGGCGTACGTGCTGCCTTTCGGCGAACGCAAGAACCTACACGTGGCTAGCGGCACCATGGTCAAGCGAATCCTAATTAATCGCAAAACGCGTCAAACCAACGGGGTGGAGATCGTGCGACAGGGCAGGGTTTCAACAATCAAGGCGACCAAAGAAGTCATTGTGTCAGGCGGCGCAATCAACTCGCCGCAGCTACTGATGCTATCCGGCATAGGACCCAGGAAGCACCTAACGTCGCTAAACATTCCGGTCGTGCGCAACCTCAAAGTCGGTTACAACCTGATGGACCACATCGCTCTTGGCGGTCTGACGTTCACGATGGACGCACCGTACGCGCTCACGCTGGACGAGGCGCTGGAGCGCGAGAACTTGCAGAATTACCTTAACTACCACACCGGCCCGCTCACCGTGCCGGGCGGTTGCCTAGCGCTGACGTTCTATGACCTTAAAGATCCAACAAACCCAGACGGCTATCCGGACATAGAGCTGATTTACAACGCCGGCTCAATTGTCTCCGAGCCGCTGCTGCGTAAAGACTTTGGCATCCGTGACGAAATCTACGACAGGGCGTACGGACAGATCGATGGCAAGTACTCGTTTATGATCTTGCCTACAATGCTCCGGCCCAAATCGCGCGGTCGCCTCCTACTAGCCACTAGCTCACACGAGGACAAACCGCTGCTCTTTCCGAACTACTATTCAGCGAGCGACGACATGCGTACGATGATCGGCGGCGTGCGTCTGGCAATCAACGTGACGCGCCAGAAGGCGCTGACCGACTTGGGTGCTAAGTTGTACCACGTCCCTTTAGAAGGTTGCAAAAACCACGCCTCGGACTCTGACGATTACTACGTTTGCATGGCCAGACACTTTACCTTTACGATCTACCATCCAACTGGTACGTGCAAGATGGGCCCGGCCAGTGACAAACGCGCTGTTGTGGACCCGCGACTGCGAGTGCACGGCGTCAAAGGTCTGCGTGTGATCGACGCGTCCATCATGCCGGTTATTACCGCCGGCCACACAAACGCGCCGACGTATATGATTGCTGAAAAAGGGGCGGACTTGATCAAAGAAGATTGGGGCTTCCGACAGCAATAAACGAGCAATAGAATCTTGTGAAGCAGATACAAACACACAAGGTGTGTTATTAGAATTGAGCAATTAATTAGTTTTAACTTATTTTTCATTATTTACATTTAGTCAATTTGGTTGATTCTATTTTTAAGAAGCATCACGTCAATTAGTTTGAGAGTTTATAGGGCTGTGAATCAAAAACTTTTATTACTTAACTTTTTATTACTTAACATTTTTTAACGCCAATTGATTATATATTTAAAATTGTAATAAATACCGACTGTTAATAATAAAGTGTGTTGAATAAAAACAAAATTAAATAAAACGTCCACAGAACGGCTACACCGGCCATAACCACAATCTGTCAGGCAAATCTATTTCAAACTTATCATAAGGAAACGCCTATAAAATTTTTATAGTGTCAGGCAAATTTTATTTATTGTTGTCAAGTTGTAGTTACAATTTGTCAGGGTGGTAAATATAAGTGAAAAATTAAATAACATAAAAGATATAAAAAGGCGAATTTATTGTAGTATACTAACTGCAAAAATATTGAAGAAGTTGAAGAACTTTTAGTTGTATCTTTTGTCTAAGTTTCTCATAAAAAGACATGTAATTTAGATCACACAGAAACCAAATTTTATAGGTACAAACTGCAAAACATCTTGGATGTTTAAGGATGTTTTGGATGATTTAGACAATGCAAAAAAATTCTTTAATTGCAGATAATCCCCGATGATGATAACTTGTAGTGTAAAAGTAAGCATCACACTTTATGAAACGTAAAAAAAACAATGGAAAACAATGCCAACTGTAAACCAGTTTAAATAAACAAAACCTTTAAAAATAATTGAGAAAAATTTTTATTACATTACATGTCTGTACCTCATTAACTTGTAATTATTGCCGAAACTAATACAAATTTATTCAGTGATACAATATTTGCATTTAAATTGTGGCAAGTATCCCATACCAAGTGCCTATACCAAAGAACACCATTCGCCTTGCGTTTCTACGCCGTGCAACACAAAAACCAGCAAAATGTTTAAATTTACTTTCTTTGCCCTGATCGGCATCGCTTTCTGCGCGCCCCAGACACGCCGCACCGAGGAGCTCGCCGAGCGCATGCAGGATAAGGAGATCATTTGGAATCAAAGCGCCAAGTGAGTAACAACCAATCGGCACTACGCTACAACAACTTACCCTCGGCGCCGCAAGTACCAATTTGCGTCCAACGTTGAGGACCACATCATCAACGAAGAAGGCCAGCATTGCGTCGAGGTGCGCGACGGCCTCAACGTCAAGGGAATGTTCAGCTACAGCGACGGCTACTTCCGCCGCATCGTGCATTACGAGGCCGACGACATGAGCTATCGCGTGGTCGGCGAGGAGATCATCCCGCTGGAGGGGCCTAAGTTCGATCTCAACAGTTAGACGTCCGTCGCCCAGCAGGCCCATGGCACCGAGCTGAAATACACCGTGCAGTTGGTGAAGTCGGATAAGCCCACCGTCAGGCTTGTCGACGCCATCGCGGAAGCCACCCCCGCTGATACAGGCTATTAAATAAATTAAATAAATGTTCTATCATTTAATATCAATTTTATACTTGAACTAACTTGAACTAACAATAAATAACAATTTAATATACAAAAACATGTTAAAAATATCAATGGTCAATTAGTAAATATAAATTTAAAAAAACATTGTTAAATAGACACCAGTCAGCCTGCAAAAACACAAAATTTATACCTATAAAATTTAAAAATTAAAACATATATTATTAATGTAAAATTAGTAATTTCTTAAAATCATTGTTAATGTTTATGGAATGATCAAGCTCAGTAGAATAAAATTGATAAATGTATGGATTCGAACAACAAAGTAGCCAATAAAATAAATCACTGTTTGTAATGATGTTGTTCTGGTGTCGTGAAGGAGGTATTTATGATAATGTCACAATCAGATAATTGCGATTTGGCTATATGATTGCTAGAAATTTTCAGCCCATGGCTGGACACGGAATCATTAATGCCTAGCCTAGATGAACGACATGAATAAGCTTCCCAAGCAGCGTATATCCAACCGCCGTTGTGTAGACGCAAGATCAGCACGACGCTGATTTAGTAAGCGGATTCCGCGTACGCACGAGCAATGACCATACGGAACGCGCCTGAGGTGCTTAGTAAGCAATAGGGTTTGGCAGTTTGGGGCGACAGAAAAGTGGAAAGCAAGGTTACGAGGAAAGCTAAACGCAAAGAGGAAACACATTTGATTTCGTTCCGATCTCGGTCGCGGACAAAACCTTAGTGTCCAAAGGCGGCTTTTCTAGCAATCGGCTCACCGCAGTTCCTGCCGGACCACCCGAACGCACCCCAGATGTTTCTTTGTGCTTTGACGGAGACACCCAAGTAACCAGTGATCACGGCCATGTACCTGTAAGTCTGCTAGAACTTGGCTTTTATCTATAACTGGTTGCATTGCGGTCACTACAAACGAGTCCCTCTTTATTATTGCAGAAAAACCTACCCGCGACAATAAGTAGAAGATAATCCTATTACAATTTAAAAAATTTAGTAGGTATCAACAAAATGCATTCATACCACAATATATAACATTTATGTTTATCAAAGAGCTAGTTTCAAGAAATTTTAAGAGTAATAATGGATTGTAACATTGGTACTACTTGGCTAGTGCAAATGCACCGACCTTATGCATTACGCAACTGTTTCGTCTAGATTTAAATATTCATAACTCCTAGATTGCAGCTTGTCGTACTTTTATTTTAATGGTACTAATAATGCATTAAAAATGTCCCTTTGTTATCTGAGGCAATCTATAGTTCATATCAATCTTATGCATACAATGTTATGACAGTTGTAGTATCAATAACTGGACGACTGAATATCGCGGAAATATAACAATTCTCTTGCTAATTGCGCGTAAGGCGTCGTTCTAAAAATTTGGTGTGCATATTAAGCAAGAACACAAGAAAATTATTCGTAACAATGGTAAGGATAAACGCCCAAGCATTTTCAAATTTTGTGCTTTCTTTTATTAGTAACTATTGCACTATACATACAGTCTTAGTCGATGAGAATTTGGGAAGGCGCAAAAAAGCAAATTGATGCGCTATCGTGGAAAAATACAATCATAAGAGGCAATCTTTTGTTAGTTATCAAAAAGGTTACAAGGTACACGAAAATTGAGATTTTATCAAACTTACTTATAGAAATATGTTTCAATCTAGCTTTTGAGGAGTAAGGGATAGTTTGGCCATAATATAGTTTTTAAGTCTATTGTTTCAATCTATAATTCTAGCTCCTGGGTGGTAATAGATAGATTGGCCATAACAGCGGCATGGTTGCGTTCTTGCCAGGCAAAGTCAGTGTTCACAAAAATTCCAAAAATTTTAGAATATATATAATAATATATCTAGAATAATAGAAATTTAAACGTAAAAGGAAAGTGAGAAATAAACAACATTAACTAGGTTAACTAGGTAGTTAACTATGGTACAATGTAAATCATTGTACCATAACTGTTTTATTGTTTTTTAATTTTGTAAGGTTATTATTCTAATTGGTCATATCCAATTTTGTCTACCACAATATAATTGTTGTAATTAATGTATGTAATTGTTTTTGACTTACCTAATTTTTTACGATCTTATTTCTCTTAAATCATGTTTGTTTATCATTAGTAGGGATTTTTCTTTTTTGATTCACCGTTTTATCATATTTTAATAATGACCACAGAGTAGAATAAAAATTTTACTTTTTTGTATCCAGTTTGGTTGTAGAGCAAACCATTCTTTGTGAATGTGTGTCTAACTCTTTTGCTACATCTTTTTTTTTATTTCTGTTTCTTTTTATGTTGATTCAGCTTTTCTATTTTTGGTCAATAGTTTTCAGTTTGTAATTTAGTGTCGTGTTGTTTTTTTTTATATAGAAATTTGGAGTGGTTAATTATTTAAATTGTGTGCGTTCCTGTGCCACTTTTTTTGATACGCCGGTGTTCTCTCACATTCTCGCATATTATCACAGAGCGTGCAAAGCAATAAAACTTTTTCATGTTTTCATGAAAACAATAAAACGCGTTTGCAATTTTTAATATTGCTGTATTAATGGCTAATACACTTTAATAAACCTAATACGTTTTGTTTTATAAGTAATTTTGTTTTTATTTAAGTTTGCTAAACCATTAAAATTTGGCACTTCAACTATTTTTAAGTTTCTGGTAAATTGTTTTTATATTTAATGAAGAGTAGGCAAATTATTAATAAAAAGAATAACGTTTATTAGTTATTACTCTGCTTAATTCGGTTTGTTTTTTTCTTGAATTTTCAAATTTTTATTATAATGATAAAAAATGTGAACGATTAGTTTCCATAGTCCTTCCTAGTCTAGCTGTTTTTAAACTCTCATCGTCTCATAGGTGATCGTCTCATGGGTGATGCGTGGGAGTCTCACAGTCAGGTCAGCTCTTGGCGTCGGTGGCGATCCTTCCGTGTGCTAACACAAAGTCCCGGTACACCTCGTCGAGTTGGAGAATTCTTCATCTCCTCTGGAAGGCGCCTTCTAGGTAACGCCAGAGTTCTCCTGCGTCAGCTGGAAGCCCCTTGCAGCCCAGGTGTAAATTGTCTGCAGCTTCCGGGATTGGGAAGATCGCTTTCCTTTTCTTCGGGTGAAAATGCCGAACCACCTGCCACAACGCCGCCATTGTAGTTTGATGCTCCTCCAACCTTGACAGTAGGAGAGCATCATCAATGTTATCATATAGCGACAACCCCTCCACCTTCGGTTGTCGCGGTACTTCTTCGATGGTTTTCTCCACCTCTGTTTTCTCGGTATTATCTGCTATTGCAGTAGCGTCTTATGGTGTGCCCCGCACCCATATTGGGAAAAACTTTCTCCATCATTGGATAGTCTTCCTTAAGCTTGTTTTGGCGTCCGTCCAGTTGAAAGCGCCTCTTAAACCATTGCAAAGTTTTTTAGTTTTCGGTCTAAGTAAACACCTTTTTCTATTCAGCTGTGTTCGGTGTTCTTGCTCCGGGCCATTACGCTCAGTCTCTGGGTTCATGATTTGATCGTTGTCGTATCCGTATTTATGAGGCTTTCTCGGTAATGATTAGACTTATTACTTCCTCAATTTGAATTCAAGTGGCCTTGTCTTGGATCATAAGCGATACGGCGTCTTTAAGGCTCTTCACATTTAGTCTAGTTACTGGACGCTTATGTTCCTGCCAAGATGGCACCTTAAAAGTGTATGCTCCGCAGTATCCACCGCGGAGCAATAGGTGCAAGTGGTATCGGCACCGTCTTTGAACCTTGCCAGAAAGCTGTTAAAGCATCCGTGACCTGTCATAAATTGGGTAGCCGCATACCCAATTTGCCGTGCAGTCTATGAGTTCATTGGTCAGATCCTGGGAGTAGCAATCAAGCATGCCCACTTTTGCTTGAATCGTTTCATCTTTTTTGCTAGGAGCATATTGTGGCAGCTCTAACTTGCTCTTTTTTGTCACGTCTCTGGCGCTTGGGCATTTGTTCCAGTTCAGCTAGCTCCTTAGCTAAGAGGTCTACTGGTGATGTCCCCGCCAGTACCTAAGCTGCGTTACCCAATACTGTCCTGAATCGTTGTATAGAGCTTATGGCACATCT